>JBBPQP010000431.1:0-26164 GCA_038092555.1 Boletus subgraveolens | reverse complement strand
CTCCCGTCAAGCCTGAAGGTATCCTACTGCGTTAGGACCAACAAGAGTTAGGCTCAAGGCGGCCTTACACTTCGTGTCTACTTGTACGCCTACCGGTGGTAGTCGTAACACTCTGGGGATGCTCACAAACCATGCTAGCATCCCTACCAAGCTGCCACCCGTATGCCTTTGACTGAGGAACAACGTAGAGCATTACCGGGACTGCGTGTGCTGTGTGCCAGCATGGTGGTCCCGTTCGGCAGTTCCATGCCTTTTGACAAACGCGCCTGTCTCCCGACGACAGGCATACCCCGCGATATCACAGTCCGCGTCGAGATAGCACCGCCATTGTCCACACCCCTTCCGCTCCTCGACAATAGCGCCTTGAAGAAACCAGAGTGTGTGCCAATCTTCTTCTATTCCCTCCGCAGCGAGAACCCCGTTCCGAGTGCACCCGAAGACACCAAAGTCATATTTTACCTTCATGGCGGGGGAAACCTGGATAGCCACCCCACAGACGTTCGCTATGTCAACTTGTTCGCTCCAATACTTCGTGCAGTCGCTACAGGCACGGGAGACTCGGTCCCGTGTACGATCATTGCGCCGTGCTACCGTCTTGCCACGGTCCCCGAAAATACGTTTCCAGCTGCGGTGCAGGACGTCTTGGCCGCCTATGATTTTATGATCAACCAGGGATACAAACTATCAAATATCACTGTCGCAGGCGACAGCGCTGGTGGAAATCACGGTGATTGCTTTGTCCCACCTTACTTCCACACAGAATTGACAAAATCTCGCAGCGGTGGTATTGACACACCTCATCTTGCAGTCCAATCGGCCATTGCACAACGGTGCCATTGCTATTTCTCCCGCTTCTATGCAGGTATATGACAACCTCAGCGAGCACGCCAAGGCACAAGCCGGTACCGACCTCTTCACGTTATCCATGTACCAGATTGCAGCGACGGCCTACATCGGCAACACGGGTTTTGCGCCAACTGACCCGCTGGTTTCAGGGTCTTTTATCTCCTTTACGGAGTCGTGGCCTAGGACGTTGATCCTGGTCGGCACTGCCGACCAGCTGATTGATGCATCTAGAGAGTTGGAAAAGCGTCTGGCGGCCTTGAAGCGGCCGGTTGAACTCGTCGAGTACGATGAACGACCGCATGGATGGTGGTTGGTGGTGGACATCTTTCCGGAGGAAATTCAAGATGCAGCACAGAGAGTCGCGCGATTCGTTCTCGGCTAGGTCACGAAAGGGTTGCAAGAAACCAGAAACGTGGTGTGGAGTAAGCAATGATTCGTCAAGTGACTTGGATAAATATATTCGTTGTCGTGGACTCACGAGGCTCGAGTAGATATATTCCTAGTGCTAGTATCGGGTAGAATTTGTAAGTTGTCACAGTCAAAATGTAAGTAACACAAGTTGGTGTATACCTAACAGGTCTAGCAACCTAAATCCTAGTCTCCCCAAACCAGACCTAAATCTTCGAGAGTGAAGACGGTCCGCGTTCTGATCATCCTAAATCCTATAACTCCATTTCTTCGTAACTATGTGAGATCAAAAACTCTGATGTTTTAGAGCAGCCTCTACGGGAAGTAAAATAGCTGAAGCATCGGTGACTTCTCGCCTGATGGAAATGCACGAAATTCAGTGAAACAAGCCCTTAGAGTAGAGGTGCTTGGGTCACAAAAAAGAAGAGTCATGCTCGGTAAGTGAAGTGGTTGAAAGCCAGGGTATGTATTTACTGAGGGACCGGGGGGGATTACACCAAGTAGCTAGCTCTGTTTGTAGTCCTAGGTAGCTGTCAAATAAATGAGGCATTCCTTGAAACATCTAGCTGTCGAGTTGAATCGGTACTAGTTGCGTGTGACGACGGTGTCAAACCGTAACATTCAGCATGTTGGCAGTGACTGCTTTACTTGTGACAGTGATTTGAAGATTTTGGTGAGTTTAGCAACGGATACCCAGTGATAAGTGCTTGATATGTACAACGATAACTACTACATTCACTAGCCTCCACAGTATCTCCATCTGAGGTGGCTGCGACAATGGTCCTGGACGGTGGGGTTTGTTACCAGGTTCTCTGCCAAGTCCACTCGCTGACGAGTCCTTCATTACTATTATTATCGTGACAGCCTCCATAACCATTATCTCTGCAATTTGCAAGCACGCGAGCCTCGGAAAGGAAACCTTGGCTCAATCGAATGTCTGTCTCGCGGGTAAGTCAACCGTGAAACTCGACTATACTAAGCTATGCCCGTCAACGTGTCTTCGAACGTCTGGATAGCTGCCAGTGTCTGTGTCTTCGCGGGCGCCGTGGTCCCGCATGCGATCACCGCCGCGTCCAAAAGTCCAGCACACGGGAGTCATCACACCGAAGTTCCTCGTTTCGTGCATGGAGGCTGTGTTCACCTTGTGCTTTGGACCTTGGCTTCCCATTCCAGGTTTCTCGGCCACCTATATTTCTTGTAACAACAAATGCGATGAGCATCTTCTGGGAGGAATAACAACAACCACCTTTTTGGTCAGCTCAGCCTCGCTGGTCATTAAGACCGCTATCAGGTCCCAGAAGCAGACCATGGTGAGTGATCATGCGGTCCAATTTGCAACCATCTGATCGGCGACCAATACTCATCGCGCTTCGCGTTTCACTCGAAAGGGACCACTTTCCGGTCGCTATAAATAAGATACTTATACCCACTCAACAGGTACTGGACACGCCAGCACCCACCCGACTGCCATCATGCCACTGACCGATGAACAACGTAACGCATTGGTAACCGTGCGCGCTATGTACAGCCAGCTGTCCTTTCCATTCGGCACCACCGAGTCCGTGGACGAACGTGCTCGAAACCCCGAGCCGGGGAGTCTCCCAGCGGACGTCACTTTCCGCATAGAGATCGCCCCTCCCTCGCCACACCCACACCCCCTTCTCGCCAGCCACGTGTTAAAGGCGCCAGAACGCGTCCCCATATATTTCTACACCCTCCGCGATGACGATCGACTCGAAACCGAGACCGAGCCTGGACCGGAGGAGCTCGCCGACACCCACGTCATCTTCTTCATCCATGGCGGGGGCTACGTCGTCGGCCACCCCACACAACCACCGTTCGTCCACTTCTACTCCCAGCTGCTCCGCGCCGTCGCCGCGCACTCGGAGGACGCGCGCAAGTGTGTGCTCATCGCGCCGACCTATCGTCTCGCCACCGTCCCTGAGAATGCGTTCCCGGCTGCACTGCAAGACCTCGTGGCTGCCTATGACTACGTCCTCGGCAAGGGATACAAGGCGTCCAATATCGTCATCGCGGGAGACAGTGCTGGAGGGAACAATGGTCAGTGCACACGAGTCCTCGTCGACGACACGCGGACACTGACAACAGCTCGACAGCGGTCGTGTTGACACACCTCGTCTTGCAGTCCGACAGACCATCACCCCGCGGCGTCGTTCCCATCGCACCGTTCCAGTTGTACGATCACCTGAGCGAGTATGCCAAGGCGCAGGCTAGCAAGGACGTCATCGACCCATCCTGGTCCAACATCATGTCGAACGCGTATCTCGGCGACTCGGGTGTTGCGCGTACAGATCCCCTCATATCAGGGTCTTTTATCCCATTCACGGCGTCTTGGCCCAAGACACTGATTCTAGTCGGCTCCTCAGACGTGGGGATCGATGCGTCCCGGGAGCTGGAAAAACGCCTCGTGGCTCAAAATCGGCCAGTCGAACTCGTCGAATACGATGAACGTCCACATGCGTGGTGGGTTCTGCCGCACATCTTTCCAGATGATATTCGGGATGCAGTGCAGAGAATCGCCCGGCTCGTTCTCCATTAACATGACTTTAACCCATATGCTCTGGTTTGCCACATCCGAATCGGATAAATTAGCGAGTGGATAGTTTTACTTTTCAAATAAATTTCCTTCATCGTGTTAGGCAGCACGTCGTGTGGTCGTGGTGTAGGATAAATACCAGGGTCCAGAAATTCGACCAATGTGTACATGATCGGTAGTGATATGTATTCATAATCCAGCTAGTCAACAATGCTAACCAAAACCCTAATGAACTTGGATTAATGAGAGCAAGGCCATATGGCTTGGCGACTGACCTGAAAGAAACACTAAAGCACAAAACAAGGATGAAAGAGGAGTTGATGAGTAAAAAAACGAAAGAAAATAAAGGAAAGTCAGCACAGGTGCCATGGTATCCAAGAGGTAGTGCAGGGTCAGAAATGTAACATAGGTTAGGGAGAGGGTAAATAGAAACGACCTGGCTATCCATATATGCGGAGTCAAAGCAATGTGAAGTTGAGGCGCCAGGGGATAAGGAGTGGAGACGCCCATTAAGTATGGGCTAAGCTAATACTGTTGCAAGGAAGATGTTCGCAGAGTATGCAATAAATGGGAGATACGTATCGTCTCGGGCGTTGATTTCCACGGTTCCGACTCATCGTCCGCCAGCGCGTGAGGGATGTCACGCGATCATGAATAGGCTTTCTCGGAGAATTTGGTTTTTTCCAACGCGATATGGTTATCTCCCTCAAACGAGTCGTGCACGGCATGGGTAATATCCACTATGTGCTGATCGGAAGCGATAGGTGTGACTGGTCTCGAGGCACCTAAGCCTCCCGTTGATGTCGTGGCTGTGATGGATGACACTATCTGCGGATTGTGTGGATGATACGGCCGACGCTGCATCTTCGTAAAGTCGTAGGAAGTGAATCTAAGGATAAGCAATGTTAAGAGGAATATAGAGTGGGAGTGAAGAAGCGCCGTACTGTTCCTCCATTTGTCGCATTTCTGCGCTTAGTGAGTTGACATCCCGCGCTTTCCGTTGCTTGGCTTTGAGAGGATTATCTTCCAACAAAAGCTCTTCGAGTTCATGTGAAGCATCAAAGTTGGCCTTTTTAGACTGGGAGTGGGCAGTAAGTGTGAGCAAGGTGAATAAATAGTTGGAGCTGGGTAAAAGTTCCCATCGGGGGAAGCGAACGCACATCAGGCGTAAATGGGGGAGATAACTTCTTGCTTTCGAGAGCCTGCCAGTCAATGTGTTGGAACCAGGGGTGTCGTTGGAATTCATCGAAACCTTCGTTTGATTTGAATGCCAAACGTTTGGGTGGGTCTCTCTCCAGGAACTTTGGTGCGAGTAAGCTAGTGTGGGAGAAAAGGAGAGAAAAGACGCACGCCCTTAATAACCTGCATGCCTGCCCGGCTACACTTTTTGTCGGCATCCTCGGGAAATCTCAAGTGGTCCTTTGATATGGCGTGGGTCAAATCGTTGTTGGTTTTCCCTCTGAATGGCCGGCGGCCAAAGAGGAGCTCATAAGCACAGATACCAAGGGACCACCAGTCGATAGTGTATGTGTAACCACGCTTTGTGAGAATTTCGGGTGCCATGTAGGCCATGCTTCCTGCTACGCCGGTGAGCAAGCGACGTTCGGAATAGTGTACAGCGATGTTGAAGTCGGTGAGGTGGGCGTGGCCACGCTCATCGAGGAGGATGTTGTCGGGCTTGAGATCCCTGGATGAGAGTATAGGGGAGGAACACGAAAGGAAAAGGAGAGACGAACCGATGCATGATGTGGTTCTCATGAAGGAAAGCAAGGGCGGATGATATCTGTGCGACGTAGAATCGGACGGTGTCTTCTTGGAGGGTGCCTAGGCGGTCGAGATGGACTGTGGGAATAGAAGAGTGTGAGAAGGGGAGGTGCATGAGAGGAGGAGAGGACGGACAGCGTAAATCCCCGCCGAGCATGAGATCGAGGACAAAGAAACAGTTATCATCGTCTTGGAAAGCATATCGGAGGTTGACGACGAAGGGATGATCGATCTGTAAGTGATATAGATGTATGAGATGGTGTCGTCAAGCGGGGGATGAAATGGACTTCTTCAAGAAGTCGCCGCTCCTGTATGATGTTGGCGACGGCTTTCATCTTGACGCACTTTGACTTGTTAATGTACTTGAGGGCATAGAGCTCGCGGGTTTGTTTGTGTTGGACCATTCGGACCTAGCAAAGGGGGTAGGTGGGGGCAGCAAGCAGAGCGGGGGGTGGCAATACCTTTCCGAATGCGCCTTTACCGACGCATCGCAAAAGGACAAAATGGAAGAGATTAACGTCTCCTTCAAAGTCGACGGGCTACGAAAGGAGATGGAACCAAAAGCGATGCGATGCGAGGAAGGACTCACTGTGGGGCGACAGCAAACAGCACCCATTGGAGAACAGAAATGACGAGAAAAAAAAAAACAAACAAACAAGACGCTTGAAGCAAGCTGAGGGTCCGGTTGGGTACGAGTCACGTGGGGAGGATGGAGACGCAGTGGATTGTCTGTCACATCCTTGTGACTAGCGTGACCGCCCCCATGTTGGTGAACCGTCCCCTGGTGGTGTTTGGACCGTCTGGCGTAGGAAAGGGCACCCTCCTCGCCCGTCTCTTCGCCGATTGTCCGGACACGTTTGGTTTCAGTGTGTCTCGTATGTCACTCCTGCCCGTTTCACTACATCGCTCAAATTTCAACGTAATCAGACACCACCAGGCAACCCCGCCCTGGCGAAACCAACGGCAAAGAATACCACTTTGTGTCCAACGAAAAATTCAGAGCCCTCCTTGCCGATAACGCCTTCATCGAGCATGCCCAGTTTTCTGCAAACTTCTACGGCACTTCAAGACAAGCCATCGGTGCCGTCCGCGAGTCTGGCAGGCGCTGCGTGCTTGACATCGATTCTCAGGTACATCTCTCAGGAACACCTCTCCACCCCTCGCTCACCCTTTCCAGGGCGTTAGGCAGGTCAAGCAGACAGATCTAAACCCCGTCTACCTCTTTATCTCCCCACCCGATATGTCCACCCTCCGTCGCCGATTGCGCGGCCGTGGAACTGATAGGGAGGACGCCATCCAGAAGCGTCTTGCCACCGCAGTTGCGGAGATCGAGTATGCACGACAGCCAGGCACGTGTGACTATGTCATTGTCAACGATGACATCGACAAGGCCTACGCGTCTTTCAAAAAGGTGGCGTTAGGAGAAGACATCGAGAGCGATGTCATGCCTCCTTTAGATGATTGATTTGATCAACGAAGCATGATACCATTAAAAATCAATTTTGATGTACTAGTTGTAGTGATCTATTTCATTCCCGATTATACCCTGAAACGCATATACGCCATCAGCAGTGCAGTACATCCCGTCACTGCATCCACCCCGTGTCAGTATATCTGCCGTACTATCCAAAGTAACACACATACCGAACCCAACCAAGTACTGCAGCGTAGTAGCCTGAAAAAAAAAGACACGTTTCAGCAACCACACTCGCCAGGTGCACAAGGTCCTACCTTGGATGCCTGGATCGCCGTCCGAAGGTTCGCAATCTCCTGCTCGATCCTTGTGTCCACCTCCTTGATCTTGAGCTCCTGTCCACTGCTCTCCTCCCTCATCCGTCCCTTTTCAAGGTTCAGATCCAACCGCACACCCGCCTGCGTCCGCGTGATTTCCTCCCGAAGCCGCTGCTTCAGCTTCTCCATGTCGGTCTGCAGTCTATCATTCTCTGCCTTGATCATCGCCAGATCATTCTTCGCCATCAACTCCAGCTCTGATTTAAGCCGTGCAAAGTCTACTTGTTGGGTATATTGGTGCTGCACGGCCCCAGTCAATTTCCATCGTGGTGCATCAGCACCCGAGTACAGACCTTCTCTTGGTCAGCCTTGGTTACCATGTTGCTCGTCATATTCCGTATGCTCTCGTCGATGACCTCTGCCATGGCAGACATGATCCCCTCGGCTTGTTGGCGGTTCAGCCCTTCCCGTTCCAGGCGCTGCACAAAGTGGTGTGTGTCAAAATGAAAGTCATGGTGCGCAGCACTCGCTCGAAACGCCCGCGTCGACGGTCGTGTCGCTATCAATGAACGTAGTGGTCTTGCCCTTTGTGCGAGTAAAAATGTGTGTGCCAGTCGGGTGCTCAATGACGTTGCAGACATGGTGCGTGGGAAATAAATACAGTTCACCTAATCGGGTAAGTGAGGAGCGCGAAGATCCGAGTTCATCCAGTCCTCACCGATTTCTCCATCGACTCGCTGGAATGACCGTCCTTGACCAGCTATCTTAACGTAGCAACATCATGAATAGTCTGGTGACTGCAGGGTGTTCTCTGATTCGATTAACCACCTACATCGCGTCAAGGCCTTCCTATTCTCGCACCGTGCAGAAAGAGAATCTCCCCCACATTTCTCGTTAGACTACATGGTTGTGAATTTTATTGCTAGAGAATAAAATACACAATGTATTGTCTTCAGTAGCCATCCCAGACAGTCTGGATGCCTAATTAAATATCCAGCGCTAGAGATTCACGAATACAAGCCATCTCCCCTTTACAGGCGAAGGATTTAATTAATACATTCGTCTAGTTCGGAAGAAATGTATGAACCCGGGCGGAGTCCGACATATCCCTCTCATCCCATCAACCATGTCCAGAACATCTGCTTTGACCGAGACTGCCGTCTCGATTATCTTTGCATTCTTAACATGCGGGGGTTGCACCGTCGCGACCTGTTGCGGGGTCCATACTTCATCAGTAGGGACGGCTATAGTGGGTCCTCGGGGAGATCACCCGACAGCGGCCGAGACAACCTCACTCGTCCACCAGACCAAACCTGGACATTTTTGCCACGTCAAGGATCACCGACAGCCGTGTTTCTCGAAGTATACCAGGTACAGTGTTCGTGATCGCGATGCGTGGGTTCTGTCCGCTGATGGGCACTGTCCCAGCTGAGAATCGTCCTCTGGAATGTATGACTAGGATTTGAGCACCGCGCCGAAGAGTACGGTGATGTGACATGCTATCGAGCAGGAAG
This sequence comes from Boletus subgraveolens, assembly GCA_038092555.1. NCBI lineage: Eukaryota > Fungi > Basidiomycota > Agaricomycetes > Boletales > Boletaceae > Boletus > Boletus subgraveolens. The sequence goes on along the minus strand of JBBPQP010000431.1, from coordinate 17,344 downwards.
AGGAGGGGAAGAGGATCTAATCATGTACGGGATTGTGTACCATCATACGAACTCGATCTGAATCACGGAGATAAATCCGCCTGTCTCTCGAGGACCTTCAAAGTCGGAATCGTAACTCCAAACGCGAAGCCAAGTAAATAGTCGACGAGGATCTCCAGGAACGAGATCACCCACACAGCCAGGGATACTAGATCCCCGCGCGTTGATGTAGAGGGAAGGTTTGGCTGTACCGAGGCCCTCGGGTTTAGTGCTTGACTTCTCGAGATGCTCACGCTCGAGTATGCTTCTCTCTACAGAGGGACCCGCGATGCATCACCAAGTCCGTACAAATGAATGGCAACTCATCCGACTTACCTGAGCCAACGATAGATCCCAGTGTCAAACCCATTAGCCGCGTTCCACATTGTCTCGTTTTCAGCGAGCTGGGTCCACATAATCCCGTATAAAAGAGTGGCAATCGAGACAGACAGTCAACCACTCGCCTCCAAAGTCCACTCACCATGCAGTTTATTCGTCCACTCGTGTTTCTCGTCTGTGCCAGTTACACGCTCGCGCAAACATGTGCTGCATGCGAACACGCGATCGAAACCGTGCCGATCCAGAGCAAGTGTTATCGAGCAGACGCGCTCGGAAGTTCTGGCCAGCCTGAGACGGTCTGCACGTGAGTCTTACCGGACGACGTATGTACACGGTTGTGGTTGACGAATCGAATGGCAGGTACGAAGAGAAGGACCTCTTCCCGATGGGCGCTGCTTGCACCTATGATGTACGTCAGATTAGGGATGCGCGCGTAGGCCTTTGCAGTCTGATATGTCGTTCTTGGCTTGTCACGACAGGAGAATGGGGATATTATCCGGAGCGCCTCTGTTGGAGGATGCATGGGGGACGTCCCAGTAAACAGCTCAGATTGTCCACCATGTTTGGCTTGAACGGGTCCTCGAAGTCGATTACCTTTGTCTGTAATACCGTGCGAAAAAGTGCCAGTAGAATCCCTTTGAACGCGACCGCGATGAACTCCAACGTTGCCCATGCCCAAAGCACGAATCCCTGGGGTAGTTCAAGTACCTCGGCTCATCCTGGTCTTGGCTCATCGCTGACCGACACGTTCGGCCAGTCAAGAACCCACTACCAACCAGGATACATGATGGTCAGTCATTCCACACCCCCGTCCTTTCCCAAGCCAACTCTCCACGCAGTCTGCCCAACAACATAATGTACACGCACCCCAAAACGCCCAGCATACAGACGAGATACCCACTGTGCAAACCAAAGCAAAAATGAACCTCGTCCTTTCTCGCGGTGGCGCCTCCCTCTTTGGGGCCGACTCCATGTTCGAGAGCTCTTCGACGTTGGTCCTGTCCACCGTCCATGTTGACTATTGTTGATCCTTTTATTCATGCAGGCAGCGTCAGGCCTTCGCAGACACGGATGCACCCCCAACGACTTCCATCAATGACGTCTTCCGGGAGTCTCCCTTTGGCGCATCGGAGAGGGCGCTACCAAGAGTGTGTCGTAGGATACTACACCGTTCATAGCTTGAGACTAACCCGCGCGTTTATCAGGCATTCTCTCTGGACGGTCCTTCCTTCCCATCACCAGCTCGTCCCCCTCGCACAGACGCAACACCCTCCACAGCCCCAATCAGCTACGTGATCGTGTTCGGATACCCCCCTGACAAGTACTCCGTGACTGTCGAATACTTCAAATCACTCGGAGCCACCACGGAACCTGAACCCAACACAGAGATCGTCAACTGCTTTAGAATTGGGTTTAGAGATCCTGGAGAAGCAGCACGTGTCGTTCGAAGGAACGGTGAGGTCTTGGGTGGGACCTGGATGATCGGTGTCAAGTGGGCGGTACGTTACCCGTCTTTTGGATATTCCGGCTTCAACTATCTTTTTCTCTTAGGACTCGGCAGCAGCAGCGGATCTCGGATCGTCACTGCGTGCATCCGAGCTTGCGACGTCGATGGCACCATCTCAAAACCATTCACAATCATCCGCGATGGCTATCGATAGCCCGTCCCCTGCGACCGTGGTGGGCACACCTATTAAGCTTGCACCATCTGTCGCCGCTTTTCGTAAAGGACACGCGCCGGCCGCTGCCTCCCCTGCGCAAAAGATAACTCCTATATCCACGGTGCCGTCCCAGGGACCAAGCTCCAGTAAGGGCGTGATTGGGCAGGTAACAGACTTATTCTTTGGATGGTAGGTTGTAGTACGATGGACTGCTCCTTCTTGGCTATGGGTGTTGTAGTAGAGGGCAAAATATCATGATCTAACAACACGTTTGTCTCTGCAATTTTTGAGGGCCTCAAAAGGTTTTATAATTCCTCTGACGTCCCAAAACATGCAGGGTAACTGTGACTTGTGGGTCATGCAACGATGTCCACGTAGACCATGAATGTATGGTTATCAGGAATGAACAAAATGTTGCGTGACTAGCCCGAGACTACAGACGTAGTCTTCCCTTGCACGCAAAGTGGCGCGTGACATATTGAAGTCAACGCGGTCAGCGTATTCTTGTCAATACTGGAAATCACGGCAATCCGGTATGTCACCTCAGCAGTAGGAACTCGCCCCAAGTTGTGCGAACCTGATGCGGTTTACAGTGCGCTGTGTCAAATACAAGGACATGGCACGAAGCCTATAAGGGGGGAGCGGTGAGAAGTGACACGTACAGAGGATCGTTTTCACTCAAGTTCTTACACACTTGGCGGTGTTTCCTCTCAGGTTTTTATTTCCTGAGTCAAAGGATCTCGAGCGAATACCACGCAGTGATACACCACCAAGCTTTTGTCGTGCCACCGGCACGGATGTCATTGGAGGGGGGAAAGAATACTCACTCGGAGTGAATATTCAATCGCGAAAAATCTGGCAGTCACCCAGACCAATCTGGAACGAGGACACAAAAAAAGCTACCAATTTGAGAGTGAAGATCGGGTAATAGGTATGCTCTCCAGCTCGTGCTCGTACTCGACCTCCACCCTCGGTCCACCTGTGAAGCGGTTCGGGGAGATCAGGAAAGTAAACCAAAGGTAGAAAGAACGCACTCCTTGATTTCTCGGACTTCTTCCGAGGTGGTGCTTTTGTTGGCGCTTTTGATTTTCGCTTGCCCAATACGACTTTGGACTTTGAATGCGAGTGATCTTTTGTAGTATCGTCATCTTCCTCGTCCGAGCCTTCACTATCCTCCTCCTCAGATGGCCCCTCGCCCTGTGGGACGTTCAGGGATGAGGGCGAGTTGATCCACAGTGCTAGGACTCACCGCTATATCCTCCAGGTCGCTCAAGTCGCTCAACCCGGCTTCGTCTCCACTTATATCACTGACAAACTCGCCTTCAAACTCCTCCTCCAACTCCTCCTCGTCTTCGTCCTCCCCGTCTGTCTCATCAGCCACCATGTCCAAGTCCTCCCCTTCTACTTCCCTTTCTTTTCTTCCTTTCTCTCGGTCTAATATAGCCTGCCATACACTCTCGTTCACGTTGAGTGGTGCGTCGCCATACGCCTTTGATTTCAGTCGTTCGATAAGCTCCTTCTCGATCGATTTTTCAAGATGTGCAGCGGAGAGGGCTTTGCGCTCGCGCGTTGCTTCTCTGCGGTCAAGTTTCTTCTTCACCCCAACGAGTTTTGGCCTACGTCAAACATGTCATTAATGACAGCCCAAGATGCCGAGGTCAACAGAAACGAACTCTTGTCGCAGCTTTATACGCCTCATTTTGATGAGGTATTGTGTGATCTTGGTCACACGTTGCTTACATTTATGAATCGTAAAATTGGGCCAGTACATGAGCTCCTTGTCGATCTGGAACGCCATCGGTGTGTTGAAATTTGATGGGATGCTTGGGAAACCAGGTGCTAGCTTACCTGCTCGAGTGCTTTCGAGTAATTTTTGGAAAGTGGGATCTTCTCCCACATCTTGGCGGGTGTATGCGCGCGTTCGATCGTCTTGACGTAGAGGTATAATGCACCTAGGAATAGACCGCCAATCGATACCGACGACACGCGAAAACAGGACCACAGCAGACCACGCACCTTCGTGCTCACGTACGGTAGCATATCGCGAGTTTGCGAGTGGACATGATTGTCGGCTACAGAATCCAGTGACGTTGTACTCGTTTCGACAGAAATTCTGTGTGGCGGTTCTAAAGGAACGGGTGAACGGTCAGAACTTGGACATGGGGGTTATGATCAGGAAGGGGACGGACTTTACTTTGTACGAGCAGAACTGAGTGTTGATCACGGACCATATCACGTCGTCGCTCTGCATGCTGTGGATGCTACGAGCTTGTGCTGGCCCTCTTTTCGGTGTTATGATGTCCCTCCCCAAAATTGAGGATGATATGGGAGATCACGTGACCATAAACATTTGGAGGGTTGCGAGCAGCCGAGCTGAGAGAGTAGTCAAGCCTCACTTCGTTCATCTTTCAGCTTCATTAACCACTCCCGCAATGAAGGCCGCATTTAAGAAACGAATTGGACGCCTCCGATCCCGCATCGCCGATGAAGATTCGTTTCCGGCACCTGCCCAGCATTCAGACGTTCCCAACATGCAACCCGACACAATCCCCAGCGACTCAAACATTCTCCCAACCGTTCAAGCTAAAGATACTGATGCTGTCGCTCTCGAGATACAACACATGGACTCAGATATGCCAGAGGAACAGGTCACAGACTCCGTCTCTCTCGGGGCACGCTCCGACAACTCGGGTGCTACCAACATGCAGACGAAAGCTTCGGACGTTGCCGACTTCATGCAGCATGTTGACCCGGACCTCATGGAGAAGTTTGGACGATTTAGAGTTCTCATCATTGGGAGGGCGAATGCCGGCAAGACGACCATCCTTCAGAGGATCTGCAACTCGACGGAAAATCCAGAGATCTACGATGATCAAGGGGGAAAGGTATGTATATGTTCGACCGAGCTAGGTATGCTGGGTGCTAATGCCCTCGTCGTATGATCAGCTTGACTGTATGATCAAGGGGTCCAGGGAGGTGAGTCCATGGCTACCCTGAGTGTCATAAGAGTTTTGCAATCCACGTACTTTCCACAGCGTGGACTTCATGACATCAATTACGAGATGGTCTTCAAAAGCAACACGAGATTTGTTTTCCATGATTCTCCCGGATTTGAGGCTGGCCGTGAGGATGAGTTTGAGAAGATGAAAAACTTCATCGCGGAGCGTGCAAGTACAACTTTCCTCAAGAAACAGATCCATGCCATATGGTGAGTGGGTATATTGTGTTGGGTTCTAACCACTGCTTTAATATAAGCAGGTATTGCATTCCAATGGATCAATTTCATCGTGCTGTCACTGTTGCGGAGGAAAGGTTTTTTGGTGAATGTGACACTAGGAATGGTGATGAATTATTGTTGATGATGTGTTCTGAGCTGATGGGTTTAGGTGCTAGTGCCAGTTGTGGTGGTATTCACTAAATATGATGCACTTATGATACAGGCAGTCCAGCTTGAAGATCTACTACTTCCTCAAGAAGATCAACTTATGAGGCAAAGGAAACATGCCAAGGAGATGTTTATCAAGAGAAATGTATTGGGGGATTTGTGCAATATGGCATTTCCTCCACAGGCATTTGTGCAACTGGAAAGTTTGTACATATTGTTTTCATTTATATCTTCATTCCATTGATTATATCACCAGACATGGATACATCTGACACAGGATGCAACATATTGTTGGAACAGACTACAGCTGCATTGAATGATGCATCATTGCAGATGTTGTTGGTCACAGTACAAGAAAAGAATATTCTACTATGCATTGAGTATGCAGTCAGATAGTGAGTAAAACAGTTTTTGAATGTTAAAGATATATATATATTGATGCTGTAAAGTGCCTTGGTGCCTTATGCTGAGTTCAGGACCACTCAAGATGATGTTGAGCTGGGTGAGGCATTGGCAAGTTGGTTTCCACACACACAGGTAAGATTTCAAGTCAGTGTAAAATTTTGCCAAATAGAAAATGATGGATATTGATGGAATGTTAGGTGATTATCATGACATGAAATTGTAAAAAGAGCTAACTGATTGATCATTTATTTTGTTCATGAAGAGAGTATGTGATATACATATTATGGATTGAAGTCAAGATAAACTTACATGCCTTATCATATTAATAGGATGTAAGTGATGTATCAATACAAAAAGATTTATTCTAACCTATTCTACTGCTTGTGCATTGATAGCAGGTGAGCAAATCTGATGGAGACTTGAAGGAGAGTGTTATTGATGAATTTATGTATATTATTATTCTGAATTTAAAGGGAGTAAGTCATACAGGAGTATATGCAAGTCAGCATTTTATTAATGGGTTCTTTGATGCCACTACTGTTTTTTTTTACCATCAGGCAGTAAGTGATCTGACATGTGAGGGGAAGTGTGGCTAATGGATTGATATTTGTATTATATGGCATGGTAGGGAGTAAGTAATCTAACATGAATTTAAATGGGAATACTGTTGATCAGCATGCTTCCTCCTGCCCTTTCATTGATAGGCTGTAAGTGATCTAATGTGAATTTGAGAAAAGAATGCTGCTGATCAGCATGACATCTTCTGCTCTCCTGCTTATAGTTTGTAAGTGGTGTAATGTGGATTTGAGATGAAGATACTGCTGATTAGCATGCCTTCTCCTGCTCTTTTATTGATAGTTTGTAAGTGGTGTGATATGAACTTGGAATGAGAATGGTGCTGATTAACATGCTTTCTCTGGCTCTCCCATTAACAGTTTGTAAGTGGTCTAATATTGATTTAAATGAGTATGCTGCTGATTAGTATGCCTTTTGCTCTCCCATTGATAGGCTGTAAGTGATCTAAAGTGGATTTTAAATGAAGATGCCTGCTGATTAGCATGCTTTCTTCTATTCTCCCATTAATAGGGGGTAAGTGGTTCAATGTGGATTAAAATGAGAATACTGCTAATAAGCATGCATCATTCTGTTTTACCATTGATAGCAAGTAAGTGGTGTAATATTGATTTGAAATGAGAATGCTACTAATCAGCATGCACCCTCATACACTTCCATTGATAGTTTGTAAGTGGTTTGATGTGGATTTGAAATACATAAGAATGCTGCTAATCAGCATGTCTCCTGCTACTTTTCCAATAATAGGGAGTAAGTGGTCTAATTTAGATTTGAATAAAGAATACTGCTAACTGGTATGCTTCTCCTGCTTTCCTATTGATAGATTGTAAGTGGTCTGATTTGGATTTGAGATGAGAATGATGCTGATCAGCATGCCTTGTTCTGCTCTTTCATTGATAGGGAGTAAGTGATCTGATGTGGATTTGAGATGAAAATGCTGTTAATTGGCATGTATTCTGCTCTCTCATTGATAGGCTGTAAGTGATTTGATGTGGATTTGAAATGAGAATGCTACTGATTATCTTGCTCTTCTATTGATAGGCTGTAAGTGGTCTGATGTGACTTTGAAATGAAAATGCTACTGATTAGCATAATTTCTCCTGCTCTTTTGTGGATAGATTGTAAGTGGTCTGATGTGGATTTGGAATGGGACTGTTGTTGATCAGCATGCATCCTCCTGCTCTTCCATTGATAGCAAGTAAGTAGCCTAATGTGGATTTGAAATAAACATGCTACTGATCAGCATGTCTCCTCTACTTTTCCACTGATAGGGAGTAAGTGGCCTGATGTGGATTTGAAATGTGTTGCTGCTGATCAGCATACCTCCATTGCTCTTCCATTAATAGGGAGTAAGTGGTCTGACATGGATTTGAAATGGGATTGCTGCTGATCAGCATGTCTTTTCCTGCTTTTTCATTGATAGCGAGTAAGTGATTTGATGTGGATTTGACATGAAAATGCTACTAATCAATATGCTTCCTATTACTCTTCATTCATAGGGAGTAAGTGGTCTAATATGGATTTAAAATGAGAATAATGTTGATCAGCATGCCCCTTGCTGTTTCATTGATACATAGTTTGTAAGTGGTCTGATATGGATTTGAAGTGAGAATGCTGCTAATTAGCATGTCTTCTCCTGCTTTTTTTTCATTGATAGAGTGTAAGTGGTTTGATATGGATTTGAGTGAAAATGCTGCTGATTAGCAAACCTCCTTCTACTCTCCCATTAATAGCGAGTAAGTGGTCTGATATGGATTTGAAATGAGAATGCTGTTAATTAGCATGCCCTTTTCTACTCTTCCACTGATAGATGGTAAGTGAGCCAATGTGGATTTAAAATGAGAATGCTGCTAATCAGCATTTCTTCTTTTACTCTTTTATTGATAGCGAGTGAGTGGTCAGATGAGAATTTGAGATAAGAATACTGTTAATCAGCATGTCCTCTCCCTCTTTTCCATTAATAGGAAGTAAGTGGTCTGATATGGTTTTAAAATAAGAATATTGCTGATCAGCAAGCCTTTTCCTGCTCTCCTATTGATAGGGAGTAAGTGGGTTAATGTGGTCTTTAATCATAATGCTGCTGATGATTTCTTTGTATCCTTTTTCTTTTATCACTTTCCATTCATAGTTTGTAAGTGCTTTTACTATATATGCACGAGAAAATATTGGTTACTGATCAATTCATATCCACTTCTACTTACTACCTTCCTGTTAATAGGAAGTAAGTGATACAATTTCAAATAGTTGCAAGAATATGATTTATTCATTAACTTTCATTTTCACAGAAGGTAACAATATGATCTGAATTGACAAATTTGATTACTAATATACACATGCCTTTCCTGAATGCTTTGCATAACATACATAGAGTGTGAGTGACCTGATTTACAATGGATATTTGCATTCTATCCATTAAACTTGTCACTTTATTGTTAAATCTGCCATAATTCTGTTATTTCTTAAATTATGTGTAGCTGGTAAGTACATATCACCTTGCTATTTTTAAAAATTGTGCAGCTATAAATTGATATATCTATAGGATGTGAGTTATATTTTGAATGCAATATTTTGTATTATTTACATCTTTGCTTTATTGACATTTAGCAGGTAATGTATTTATATAATAATGTCAATATTCTTATTTATAATTTGAATAGACAGTCAGTTTTTACCCTCAAACTCTATATATTACAACTAATGTCATTCAGATTGTCACCAATCCTCAGCCCCATCCAGTAAATCATTCATCATTCCATTACTCTATATATTTTCTAAAATAGTGCCATGTTTTCCTGGGCTCTCCTCAAACAACAAAGGCATCATTTCTGGCATGTCTATTCTTGAAAATATGTTTCAAGTTATTATATCAATTCCCCATATATTTAGATTAAAGGGCCAGCCAACACAAAGAAAGATATCCTTCAAAATGGCATTGGTAAGCTCATTATTTTTGGATTCTGATAACTTTATACATATTTTCTTTAATAGACCTTTTGCTACTTCTTCAATACTCCTTTACTCTAGTTCAAAAGAAATCTGAAGACTCCTTTTCCTTGGCAGTACAAAGGTATCAAACATCTGGGATATCTGCTCAAGTATCCATGACACTAGATGAGCTTTTTGTCAAATATTCTGCTACCAACAACCTGAAGGAAAAGGTGAAAGTTATCATGAATATAATCTTGCAACACCCATTGTGTAGGTAGTCAAATAACACAGCTTTTTACATACTAACTTGATCTCATAGCAAGTGACATTGGTCATTAGGAGTTGGAAGAAGAGTTGGAGTACTGAATGGCATTAGTTTTGAGAATTTGAAGGAAATCTTCTAATATGAAGGAGGTTTATATTTAACTGCCTTGAATGATATGGATGATTATCCAATTAGCCATGAATCTGCATGATGAATATACTGATAATGTCATGCATATACTATAATCCATCTCCACAATTGTATCCAATCCTATCTTCTTGACCACCCTCTTTGAAATGCTTTGTGGGTTAATTTTAGAGTGAGACATTTGCATGTGTCAGAAGTTTGTAAAGTATAATTCAATAGATCCCAAGGGCCTGAATTACATTAAAATAATATTGCAGTGGCCAAAAAAAAAACTTCTGACATACATATATGAGACCATGGTCCAGTTCTGCTTGCCTGCTAATCTTAGTATTTCCTGCCATTGGCCACAGCAGGCTTTCACATGGATATGCATGCAAGAGCACAACAACAAAATGGGCAAGAAAGGGGATGAGTGAACAAGGATGTGGGCAAGCATACACTGGTGCAATCCGGCATTGAAGGTACCTGACGATCACTGTGGAAACCATCTCACCACAGAAACTCCTTCCTTTTTTGGGTGGTGGCTAAGTTTGTGTTGTAGGCGTTCAACAAATACAAACATCGCTGACGGTAGTCGAAGCCGATCGATTGAATGTCTGAATTTCCAAGTCCCCCCACCCAATGTCAAAACTCCCCGCCCTTACACCATCATCCATCCGATCGCGCACAAACTCGAATGTGAATGCACACACGCTCGCTGCATTTGAGTTTGCGTGCAATCTTTTTCCCGTCCCCCACCACACCTTCACCCTCCGAGTCGTTCACGGGCGCAAACGCAAATGCAAACACGAGAGCTCATTGTCCCTCGCTCGTGAGTCGTCACCCACCCAACTCGCTCGCTCCATCAAGCCCTCCTTCGCCCTCACACCCTCATTCACTCAATCACGTACAAACTCGAATGTGACTGCCCACACTGTTGCGCATTCACGTTCGAGTTTGTGCGCGATCTTTTGCCATCTCTCCGAGTCCCCCTTCCTCCTTCACATGCAGACGCAAACAGGAACTATTCCTCTCATGTCTGCATGCAACTGGTCGCTTTTTCACCCACCCAGTCCTAGCCATTCACCCATGAACGAAACGATGAACGCGAATACGAGCGCGCGTTCCCGTTCGCATTATCCACATCCCTCATCACCCAGTATCACCCAGTCCTCCTTCACGTAATATTCTAATGCTAGTTTACTTTACTTGGTTGGCCAACCTCACTGTGCGGTTTCTTGCGCAACTTTGTGCGGTACGCATTGGGCCCGGGGTTAGGTGTTCGCCCGCTGATATTTTCCGAAATTGGTAGGTTAGGAAGCTTCGGGCAAAAGCACGCTACGAAATTGAGAGCGAACGGGGCCGGCTTTCCATAATCATTCAACGTTTCCATTCATTGCATTCCTTTTTTTTCTGCATGGGACTCTGCCAAACAATACTCCCCAGGTCCAAACAGAACCGGGGTCTTCACATCGCGTTATGCTTCCGTGCTGGTATGCCAGTCTAGTAAGTAGTTCATACCCTGGAGGGCCCATGGTGGCACTGGCCCCGTCGCCACCGGCTTATTGAATCTGATCTGATCTGATCTGATCTACATAGATACTTAATAGCGCGGGAAACCAAGAGCGGAAGGACTGCAGTTGCTCCTTCTCGAACAGCGACGAATATCACTTTGGCAGTAAACGTGCCTGCAATGACATCTAGTACACCCCTTTATCCGCCTTTGGACCCTGCACCCCTGCCCTTCAAGGTCCTTCTATGGCAAATTCTACACCAAAGGTGACGACGAAATGGAATAAAAGCCCACGTCGCGCACATTCTCCCTCCACGCTTGCTCTCTCAGCAGTCGTTCCCCTTCATACACACACACACACACCACTCATACTCGATGCTCCTTCGCGTCATCGCCGTTCTCGCATGTGCTGTGTACGGTGCAGCAGTTCGCTGCGCCAACTGCGTTGAAATGATCGATGGTCATGACTTGAACTCTTACACGCGCTGTTACTATAAAATCAAAGGAACCGAAGAGTACGGAACGAACTGCCCGTGAGTGTCATTCCAACACGTGGATTGCGAACCCGAGGCTGACCCGTTACTGACACCAAGGTACGGGAACCCCGTTGGACAGGGGTATTCTTGCAACTATAACGTGGGTTCTGGCTAGCAACATGATATTTCTCCCTTGGATGAAGTCACGCTAAACGGAAATCACTAACAGGACCAGGGTGAAAGCATCGGAGGATGGTCCCTCTGTCCAAAGAATGTGGACGTCTCGGACTCGGATAGTTGCCTGCCATGTCCCCCTGGTGCTTGAGGGATGATAGAGCCCGGAGTATAACAACTAGGGCTTTAAGCGTAAGACGATGTTCTTGAATGTCAATTATTCCACATCAATGTGACTGCGACTCAGTGACAGCAAAGGTCGATGATTCCTACTATCGAGTATTCTTGAGTTTGTTGATAGTAATCACATGCGCCAGTCGCCCAGAGCTCTGTTCAGCGGTCTCCGCTGCACACAGGTATAGCAAGGATCGGCTGAACCTGAGCCACTACACCGATCCCTCCGAGTCGACATATTGAGGGATCATCTAATTGAATTTCCCGTAAAAAAAGTGAATCTACCATCCAGAGTGAAATTCTATAGTAAACAGCCACCTAACCACGACTTTGTCTTCGCCGCAGGACGCGACTTTCACATCACTCAGGTTCAGTCCTTCGTTTCAAGTTGGGCCCCCAAGTCCTCTCATGAGTCGGAGTGATAAGTAAATGCAACAATCAGCAGTACAGTACTCAAGTTGCTTGAACGGGACATCTCAGAACGGAAAAATATTGTGGCACAAAAAAAAGAAAGAGAGAAATACAAAGACAAGATCAGTTGGCGAGGTTGCTGGTGATGAGCCTGGCCACCCTCGAACCAATTTGAACGACCGTGAGACAAGACGCGTACGAAGAAGCGCAATGACACGCGATTGACTCCGAGCACGAGTGGAGCACAGACGTGCAGAACAAGCTGGGCGATGAAACGCCCCTACCACTGGCAGATGTCATGTCCACAGCGAACCGGAATGATCGTGTCCAGTCGAGGGAGCAGACCACAGGGCCATATAGGCAAGCCAGAGTACTGAGGGCAGTCGAGAGGCGACAAGGATGATCGGGAGCACCAGAGGGTGTCGGACAGGATGGAAGACAAGGCGGCACAGCGGCAAGGGTGGCACAAAAAGCAGCGCACGGTACAACAGGCCCGGAACGAGTTGGAACGAAAGAGAATGTGCGTCAGCACAAACGGCACAAATGCAAGGCGAGCGGCGTACGTGCCAAGCCACCTACGTCACATCCGAGAAGCACTCACAACAGTTTGGTAGTAAAATTGGACAGGTTGTCGTCCAGATACTCCCCATACCACTGCCCGCCATCGATTGTTCACAGAAGCGTGGCAGCGAACCTGGGTAGAATTTTCCGCGTTCCGACGCTGAAGCACTGACCAGACAGCTCTTATCCCTGGGTAAGACGAACTTCTGCCATGCATTTCCACCATAAACCTTACGTGCGCAGGACCCATATATTGCCTCGGTGCCCTCGGGCACCCTTCGTTAGTCCGGCCGACGGCTTGCCTCATTAGATAGTCTGGTCACCAGACTACTGACCTTTCGTACGATCAGAACGACTGTCTTCTGGTCTCTCGAAGTTTTAGGTCCGGTTTGGGGAGACTAGTACTCGGCACCGAAGGAAAATAGGAACCGAAGGACTGCAGTTGCTCCTTCTCGAACAAATGGTGAATATAGCTTTGACTGCAAACATGCCGGCAACCACATCTAGTACACCTCTCCATCACGCCTTTGGATCATGCACCGCCGCTTCACCGAAACTCTTCAAGGTCAGCCGGTGACGGATATTAGTCTTGCGGCCCGTAAAGAGGACAACAAGACAGAATAAAAGCCCACATCGTACACACTGTCCCTTCACGCTTGCTCTCTCAGGAGTCAGCTGTCGATCCCCTTCACACACGCATCACTCACACTCAGTAACTCAATGCTTCTTCGCGTCGCCGCCATTCTCGCATGTGCTGTGTATGGTGCAGCAGTGCACTGCGCCAGGTGCGCTGGAGTGATCGATGATTATTACTTGAACCCCTACGGGATCTGTTACTATCAAATCGAAGGAATCGAAGAATACGGAACGCATTGCGTGTAAGTGTCATTTCACCGTGACGGATTGCAAACCCAATTTTGACCCGTCGCTGACACCAGGGTACACTCCAGCTTGGATCTCCATCGGGGTATTACTGTAACTATAACGTGGGTTTTGGCTAGCAGCGTGATATTTCTTCCATTGCCAGTGGATGGACTCACGCTCAACGGAAATCACTAACAAGGCCAGGGTGAAACCATCGGAGGATGGTCCCTCTGTCCAGAGAAAGTGGATATCTCGGATTCAGATGACTGCCTGGCCTGCGAAGACCCAGCTTTCGCTGATACTTGAGGTATGACGGAGCCCCGAGTGTTTCAGCGAGTGCTCTAAGCGTAACAAGGTGTTCTTGAATGTCGTTTATTCAACATCAATGTAACTTCGACTCAGTGACAGTGTCTTGACTATCAGAGAAGATCGATAGTTCCCACTATCGAACGCTGAGTATTCTGAGTTTGTTGACAGTAACCGTATGCGCCGATATTGGTTCTTAAGCTTAAGGTCGACCTTGTCTCCGCTGCAAACAGGTATCGCAATAATTGGCTGAACCTGAGCCCCCAGCCTCCTACATGAACTACAGGTAGCATCCCTAGACAGGGCCCTCAGCAAAAGCATATCTGCGCTTTTGACATGCTGAGACTGAAGTAAGACACTTGTTACTAACCAAACGCATCGCAGTCCCCCCCCCCCCCATTTCCAAAATTCGAACATGGATTTAGGTCACGCCACTTGACTAACCACCAGAAGAGCGCTCTAGGCTTCACAGGAAACCTCCGTGTCCCGGCCCGCTCGGCTGGAAGGACCCATAACAAATACTGGCTCCGTAATAGTCCCCGCCTCTAAGGTGGATACACCATAGTGAGTGCGGCTTCCGGCCTCACGCAGATTGAGCACCAGGCGCGATGCCTTCCGAAGGGATCGTTAGCGAGATACAAGATAGCGTTATGTGTCGTAGATTACTTACAGTCAAAGAATACACGACAATCAAGTACCTGTTTTATTCCAATAAGATCGGAGTCGCTTCCGGACGATCATCGAACAAACAGGTACATACGGCAAAGGTGCACTTGCTATCAAACCCTGTTCTCTCTCTATGAAAGGATACCAACGAGCTGGAATACTGGATCAGGTGGAATGAACATTAGCTGTAAACCCCGTAAATAACGAGTGAACACACCAATTATCCTAGTAATAAGAAGTAAACACCACAAAAACAACGGAAGTAGTAGACGTGCTGTGACGTACAGGAAGTGGTAAAGTGCTCCGTCACGCACCATGGACACGAGGAGGGGAGGGATGTGTTTAATGTCTATTAGGCGTTTTAGACCAATTTTTCCATCGGGAGCAACCTTTGCGATTGTCATAGCGAAGAATGCCGCTGTGATGGGAAGGGCTGTGTCAATATGCTGACCATCCACATGCGAATACGCTCACTAGCTATCACCATGGAAGGCACCCTGATGAAAGGCAGGGATTCTATATCAAACTCTGGATTTGCACGGCATATTCTGTTAAACTTACCAGGCAAACAGGGGGGGTCTTCACGTTGGAAGTGGCGAGGCATCCGGGCAAGGGGACGCCTGCTGGTACAGTAAATGCAGTCCTGGATGACTCGATAGAAATTGCTAGGGAAGCGTAAAGTTCGAACTGCAAATGCGTGTTCAAGAAGAGTAACACCGACGCACATCCACGACTAACCGAGAATTCACCTGTAGTAGGATTGTTCAGTTCTTTGTCAGGTGTAGACTAGAGTGCACACACAAATGAACAATGTAACGAAGAAGGCTAAGACTGTAGACACGATGTATTTGGAGTTCGCATAGGCAACATCGTAGGCACATCACTACCCTTACCTTTGAGGTTCCTGTATATCGCATACAAGCGCATAATGAGAATCACGTTCACGAGGCTGATGTAGAAAATATCTCCGGCCCTATGCTTTAGTGAGCATCTGTAACAAATGCAGTGATGAACCTACATTATGAGATACCACCACCAGGCTCGGCAGCTGAAGGACGAGGTCAGTGGGGAAATTGGGAAATATACTGTGTGCAGAGGTAAACATACAACTGCAAACCAAATGTTAGCGTGACGTTCTGCATACTACCAAAAAATCCCACTTACCTCTAGGGAGAGGCCAACCGTTATGGACACTGCAAAAAAGTGGGATATAGCCAGTGAGGCGAAGATATATCAATACACACCCGCAAAGGTAATGCTATTGGGTGCAGC
Organism: Boletus subgraveolens; assembly: GCA_038092555.1. Classification (NCBI taxonomy): domain Eukaryota; kingdom Fungi; phylum Basidiomycota; class Agaricomycetes; order Boletales; family Boletaceae; genus Boletus; species Boletus subgraveolens. Next base: position 1,227 of record JBBPQP010000431.1, on the reverse strand, counting down.
GACGCAAAGATTAGTCGGGATGATTGCAGCAAGTTTCTTTATCTACTCACGAGAGGTAACATATGCCGTAGTATCTTCCAATGATGAAGAGTACCTTGGCAACAGACCACCTAGCTCTGACATAACAAGTAAAAGTTGAGGCCACATGAAAATACTTGTACTCGGGTAAGTGGAAAGACATACTTCCAAATATGTTCGACCTCAGGCACAGCGCGTTAGCAGTTCTAAATGCATTTGGTCTCTGGGACAGTAGATAAACTGGAACTGACCTCCCTGTCCAGGTTTATGAAGATATCATAAAGCAAAAAGGAAATCGCAGACACTGCACGACAATTCAACCTTCAGTACTCGTTTTGATCGAAGAAATCAACGACTCGGCACACTCACTGCTAACATAGGTATTGGTGAGATTCTGCCCAATCTGCACCACCAATTGTGCCAACTCCTGTTCAATCTCAGGTATTGAGGCAGTCGACATTCTACTTGAGGCACTTGGAGTTGGATGCTACGACGGATCGTAATGGAGGCATCAGAGTCTACTTATCAAGAGATATCTGCAGCTGTGCTGGGCCAAGAGGGCGGGGGCCGCTGGTTAAAGATACTTTGTTCCGAGCTGCAACGCGTTCCACGAACTTGTTGGTTTTACCACACACACGTCGAGTTGATGAACCGGGTGATCATCACGATATAATGATGATCGGTGGACAGGCTGGACAGCCCGTCAACTGGTAAGTGCTTAGTCGCACGTGGTGAGGCTTGGGCCCGTCGAGAACGAGCATTGATGACGTCGAGCGTCGTGCTGCCAGTGTGCGTGCGCCTACTGTATACGGTAGCCGAGGACGAGACTACTATCGCTTACTCTACCGCGATAAGCAGACTGCCCATTCGAACGGTATATGTTTGACAGACGGTAGTGAGCGATTGGCTGTGTTATTGCGGAGGTATCTCGGGAAGGTTGAACAGTCGAGGGACACTGCCGGACTGTGCCGGAAATACCAAATCCCGAACATTTTGGTCTATGATGAATTCAGGCTCCGCTTCGGCTGCTCGCGGCATGCTTGTACTCACTGGACAGGTTGCCGTTCAGATATCCCCTCTATACCACTGCCCGCTGTTGATTGTTCACAGAAGCGTGGCAGCGGACCTAGGCAGAATTTTCTGCGTTCCTGGGCCGACGGCGGCCCGACGCTGAGCGCTGACCCCTGGACCGTCAGCTTTCTTACCCCC
>JBBPQP010000430.1:0-26174 GCA_038092555.1 Boletus subgraveolens | reverse complement strand
GCACTAGGCTGGTGGTGGGCCATCTGGGCTCGTCGTTGCACTCACACTGTTGCAGAACCACGTCCCCGTTCGAATCATCGACAAGGAACCACAATACCACATCGGCCAGCGCGGCCACGGGCTTTGGGTAAGCCCCGATGGATGAACCACATGTCGATGCACCCTGATTGGTAATTTGATGGTTTGTGTTTCAATAGCCCCGTACCTTTGAAGTATTCCACTTTCTCCGCGCACACGAGATTCATCAGAGAGCTACGTCAGTGCTCCCTATACAGGAATACAAGCTTGGCACGCTCGAGCCTACCAAGACCTTTGCAGTGTTCACTCACAACGACCCGACTCCCTCGATTCCTTATGTAAGTGAGCTTCAATTTTCCTGTGACGACGATCAATCCTGTGTATATTATGCAGAATAACCCAGCGTTGCTTGGTCAATCAATGCTGGAAGGTATTTTCCGTTCTCACCTTGAAAAGTATGGCTGTTTCGTCGAGCTGGGAACGGAACTCCAGTCGTTTGAAGACGATGGAGAGCGTGTACTCGCAAAGTTGGTTAAGAAGAGAGGCGACGAAGAGATCTCTGAAACATTCGAGGCTTCATACCTTATTGGGGTGGATGGTGCTAAAGGTGTGTGACATTTATGAACCAGCCCTCTTGTCGCAGCCATGACCCTCTTTTGCTAGGGGTAACTCGGAAACAACTCGGGTTGACATTCCTTGGCGAAACTATGCAAGATTTTGCCTGTGTCGTTGGAGATTTCTGCCTCGAGATGGAAGGGATCGACAGAGATGTACGCGCTATTTCTCGAATATTCAATGTGGAACGACTCATTGAAACTGCATCCAGCACTGGCACTTCCTCGGGAACAGATCGTCTAACTTGTCAGTGTCAATTTCCCGAGGTCTTTCCGCACTATATCTAATCTCCGGGTAGCCTTATGCTTCGCCCGACGGACGAAATAGCCCCCGATGGTTTCCAGTTCCTGATGACCTTGAAGGATCATGATCCAAAACAGCTTATCGCCGACGAGAAGTTGATGTTTAAATGCATGTCTGAGTTGATGGGACATGATATCAATGTTAGAGAGGTTATCTTTCTGTCAGAGTACCGGTAAGCCAGATTGTAAGGGCAGGTTCGCCGATTCTACATAACGCGAGACAGGCCCAACATCAGGATGGTTGACAAGTTTGGTAGTGGTCGAGTTTTTATTGCTGGGGGTAAGATAACCATGCATCCTTCCCCTTCGCTCACTAAGATACAACCTGTGCAGATGCTGCCCAGTATGTAGACTGCACTCTCCATATACCATACAAGCTTTTTCTAATTTTATTCCTCAGTGTTCACAGTCCTACCGGAGGCCAAGGTCTAAACACGTGTGCCCAAGATGCTGTAAGTATTTCTGAGTAGCGCGCTCTCCTTGGCTGATAGCGTCGTCTCGACAGCTCAATCTAGCCTGGAAACTCTCACTAGTCCACAAAGGTCTCTCCCCTCTCACCCTCCTCGATTCCTACACCACAGAGCGTCTCCCCGTCATTGCCGAAATGCTTAACATCACCACCGGGATTCTCCACAAGCTGCGGCAAGCGCAGACGGTTGAGCGCGCCATGGAGCGCGAAAAGCGGATGAACATGCTCGGCGTGAATTACCGGGAGAGCCCAATTGTTCTGGATGAGTTCACACAAGCCGAGCCTGTGAATGCGTATGGGATATTGGATGAAGGGGTGTTGGCGGCGGGGGATAGGGCCCCGGATGCGACAGGATTGGTCGTGGCTGCCAATGGAGCGGAGACAGAGACGAGGCTGTTCGACGTGTTCAGCCCGATTTACCACACGGTCCTCGTGTTCGCTCCAGATGTGGCGTCGTCGACGGATGTCCTTGAGGCTTTGAGGAGGTATCCTGGGGACATGATCCGCCCGGTGATCATCCTTCCGCAGGGTTCTCAGGTGACGATTGTAGCGCAGGCGGACGTTATCGTCGATCACGGTGGACACGCTTACCAGGGCTACTTGATGGTGAAGGGAGAGAAGAAGGTGGTCGTGGTCAGGCCTGATGCTGTCGTGGGTGCCATTGTGCACGGCGTTGAGGGGGTGGGGGCATACTTTGCCAAGATTTTCATCTAGGATTCAATGACCATAAGCTCCTCGCTGTATAGTATCACTTCTTGTATACACATATGTAGGTATAAAAACTCGGGAAATGGTTCTGCAAACGTGTTGACCACCAGAACACTTTTGCTTATGGCCAGTCACGTGCATTTATGGCTCATAAGAGTACTGTTTAACTTTTGAATCTCTCGGACCTTGGCGCTGGGCTTCTCATCAAATGTCTGCGTACGGTACAACGCGCAATCACCCTGGCTCAACGTTCGCGACGTCCGCCTCGATCACGCTTTTCCGACGTCTATCATGGGAAGGGACGGTTCCGCTCGAAATTCGCGTCGATCCCAAAGAACTTCCCGCAAATTCTGATCGCGGACTCGAATGCTACTACATCCAGGCACCAAGGGTCAGCTACCTGCCCTTGCTCATGCCAGAATTACGAAGATTCCTGATGGACGTCGTCTTTGATGAGGCAGCTGGAAAAATATTGAAGGAGGAGGATTGGTGGTTCGAGAGCGAAGAGGGCACTCTGCTCAAGTGGTACGTCTCCGTCTCTTTTTTTTTCTTTTCCACCATGTCGGCACATACCCTATCAAACGGAGACCTTTTGGTTTGAAGCTTTACGGCGCCGTGGGTGTGGACGGTATCTCTGATATAGCACGCGTTGTAGGCATTGGCCGATTGGTTTGATCTATGACAACCATATCATATCAGCTTCAATACGACCTAGTGCGCCCGCCTCGGGATCAGGGCTGAACATACCGGTCGCACCATTGAAACTGATTCTTCACCTTGCGTCGCCACCGACCGAAAAACTTCTCTTGCCACCCTCCGCCGAGTCCTGCAAACAAGCGTTCATGGGCCAATTGAAAGAAGCAGATTTCATTCGATGGGGGAACACGAAACGCATGACTGGTCTCAGAAAGGCTGAACAAGACGGGATATGGGAGGGTATCAAAGAACGTAAGTTTTTCTTCTTCAGCGGGGCCTTGTGGCTCTCTAAAAACGTGTGCGCCTCGGAGCTAGCTTGGCTGACTTGATTTGGGCGATCCTCGTCGATGACAAATGACATTGACCTGTTTCAGACAACTTTGATGATTATTGGCGTGTCGCTTCCAAGATCGTACCCACAACGGCACCCACGAGACCGAGTTCACCACCGCCGATTTCTGGCGGTTCGTTGCATGCACGCCCGGCATCCACCGATCAACAAACTGCGCCTGATCGCGATGGAGCATACAACGTCCGGAGTGTACCCGTTAGACTATACCTTCCCGACGGCCCGGTCATGCAAGACCTCGTACCGCCATTAATAGACGATGGTGCGTATGACCAGTTTGATTATACACTTGTCGCTGTTCTGATGAAAGCGCCCTTCCCTCTCGCGCTTGCGCTATTCTAATGAAATACCTAGGTTCTACGCACACACTGTCACACTACCTATCAACGCATCTTCCGCTCCTGTTCCCTCCCCAACCATCACCTAGTCCTGATCTCGCATATGCGTTGATTCAGGGAATCGTTGCACCTCCAGAGACGGAAATGGGTTGGCTGGGCGCGTGTTTGGCAGGTGCGGACGGCTGGGTGAACATTTGTGTTGGCATCTCGCGATAGAACACGAACGGTTCGGAACCGTCTGACAAACGTTCCACTTCACTCCCTTTCACTTCCTCTTCACTCGGATCTACGCGTGCAAGGTTCGCGTCCGACGGCAAATACGGAAGTGAATTACTGGCAGTTTCTTACGTTCCACCCTCTTTTCTTTTCCCTACGTTTACCTTAATCTACTGCTCGTCTCGTCTCGTTCCATCTTTCCATTGCACACATATAATTTCGACTCTTGTAATGGATGATATGAGTGGATACCCTAGTCAACTTCCCATCCTCCGGGCCATCACCCTGAACTGATCCCACCCACGACCTTTTGACCGGCGATCTGCGTTGCTTCGACTCCCTCCCCCGGGTGGGAGCAAGTTGCATGATCCTGCGGATCACATTGGAACATTCGGAGTGCTTCTTGTCATGATGTCCAACTTGCTCTTTTTTCCCGCCGATCCGGGCCTGGCGCGCCTGCACTCGGAACAGCGGACGAGGGAACCATACAAGCCCCGTTGCGGCCCGGTCCCTGAAGATTATGATGCTGTGCGCCGTGTGGGACGCCGTTTTGCTTCGACTTCACACAGATCATTGCACTGGAGCATCCAAAAAAGGAGTCGGACGACTGAATTCGATGCCATTGCCAACTCGTATACCATGTGCTCTTCAATCGCATCTGCTTGCATTATTTTGATACGCATCCGTGGTCCCGCGGGTTGTGCGGCATCAGTGCACCTTGGAAGTTGGCTTTCGAGGGATAATGAGTTAACCCGGCGGTGCTCACCAATGACTCCTATTGAACTTTGTACGGTCATATCAGGCCAAGCCAAGACTGCGCGCAAGTCCGTCTCTCGCACGTCCGCGGATTATGCGGCGTCGCGTGTTTTGAGTTTGAGTTGGCGAGATACGAGGCGAAGGGATGCCATCACCTACCTCACCATAGTGCCTATACCCGGTTGGATAGCCCCGCGTTATTGTGGTTCCCACTCCCCTCCTGTGTGTGTGGGACAATACGTATCCACGCCCCTGAGTGCTTCCGCCATGTTCGGGAAGCACTCCCAGGCTTCCAAGCTTTGTTTTTGCGTTTAGCGTTCTCGTATCGACGACGACGACTAAAAGTGTATTCTGTCACCCGTGAGACTGGTTCTCTCACCCCTTTTCGATGGTGAGGATCGAGTGGGCTGATATACTGCAGATAGACGGATGGACGAAGAGGTCGTGAAGGTGAGCGTGCCGGAGGGTGAGCGTAGACGCAGAACCCTCCACCCAAAAACTCTAATAGATATCCCCATTCCGTTTTGCCCCGGAAACGACCGTCAGCATCTGAGGCGGTTACAATGGTCCTGGGTGGTCGGGGGCTAAGTCGTGGCTCGGCTTTTTACCAGGTTCCTGGCTACTGGTGACATCAGGGTGCGCTTGGAGAGTGACCCCACACCGGTCCACTGGATGTCATATCGATGACCGACGCTTCCTTTAATTCGTTGGTCCGGTTCGTCCGTCGGAATAATGACGACTCGAGGCTTGTCCCATCACGTCGCCATCAGGCGCGCTGCAAAAAAAACCGTCCCAGCTTCTCGGGTGTGGCACGCCGGACGTATCCTGGCAAGTGCAGCACGCGTAGTAACCGACGCAGTGGTCTGGTTCCAGGTTCTCGGACGTGTCACGGACGCGAATCTAAAGATAGGGACGTCTGTGCTTGTGCAGTGATGATGGAATGAGGACGCATGAATTAATGTGGAAGTGGCTTGATACCCAAGGAGTATGCTCAGGTATGTTGGGATGATGGAAATGATCTCGGGGATCCAGACGACGGCCCGCTGATCAAATGGGCTTGAACCGGTGTAGTCCTGACTTGTGTGGATATCATGGCGTGAAATTAAAGGAAAAGCTAAGGAGAATTTAATCGTATGCGTGATGCAATCAAACTGCTTCGTAGGGCATCTTGTTAAATGGGGCATGGGATGATAATCATGCGTTCGCCAATCTGCAACCTTGTTACGAGGTATCTCTGCTTCACGTCCGAGTCATATGATGAGACATAATTAAAGCAAGATATACCTCTCACATAATGAAGGAGAATCCCATACGTTTAGAAAGCATGGGGATATTGTCGTGACTGTGGGTTGGCACAAGCGTGCGTGCGAAACCAGAGACAATCCACCCGAAAAAGACATTCTAACTTCCGCCGGATTTGCTTGCCTTCGATTGTCATGCACAATAACGCACCTAGGTCAAACGAAATCCAGCACCGTAAATATCTGTGTACGCTTCCTTGAGACCCAAGTCGCCATGCGTTGCATCTGATGATCAGACCACAGTGGAAAAGAAGAAACATCACACACAGCAATAAGCAAGAACAGCGGTTCCTGACTCAAAAACCTCAATATGGAGCTAACGCCTAAACCCGGCGATCATCGGTGTAGCTCGAGTGGAATACCACTGTAGTCAACCAAATGCCCATCACCAGAAACGACCGGGCTGGACAAATTCACCCTGTGCGCACATCATACATTGAAGCCCAATTATAATCCATGAGTCAATGCGGTTTCAGGCAATAAGGTATGGCGAAAGAGGTGAAATCAAATCATGTACACTTGGCTCCGAGCGACTCACTACCATTTTAGGCGACGTCACTATAATGACCGATGTCACCACATGAACGCCTTCGTCGCCCTTGGGCCTTGAGGGCATCGGAGCCCACTCCTGCCAAGGCCAGAGGGCTGTGCTATGGTACCACACTGGTCGAAGTACGCACCCTACTCCGAACTATCACGATCGTGCAAGCCCCCTTTCTGCCAACACGATGACAATAGGTATCGCGTCCGAGTCGTGATACGAACGCACGCACGCAAAGTTCTTTCGTTTTTATTTTTTACCCAGCGATCAGTGGGGAATCATGAGCCGACCTTTTAGCGACTTTCTCCCCGTTTGTGGCTTCTCGGTACCGTCGTGTACGGTGGATCTCACGAAATACCCCGATGGCATGTACTGTGACGTGGCAATGGAATTCAAGGATGGTCACGACAATTCGGAATGAACAACATAATGCCATCGCTTCCAGCAATCTTCGATCATGGGTCGTCCCGACTCGTCCGGGAAAACTCCGATACATGGTTCCATATGATTTCGGAGGTCGGTCCTGAATGCCTTACATGAAACGGCCATGCGCGAACCCCGCTATGATGTCCTTAAGGTCACCCTAAATCATGTTGCCCAGCAACCACAGGGTCATCACAAGGCCGGAACGGAACTCAAGACATTTCGTTGGCTGTAGTAGACCGTCGGACTCGGATCCGTTTGGAAAGCAATTGTTGCAGTAAGCGGCAAGGAACTGTAACGCATCGAGCGCACTGGCACCCAGGTGTCCTGACGCCTCAATTTGCAATTCAAAGTGCTCCGCAATACCTGGAATTTCATGTGACTCCCGACCCCTTTGGAACCGAATGCAGTATCCCTTCTACAAACGACTGTCTCGCAGCAGTCGGTCCGCTGCTGCGTATCGAATAGTTTACCACTCATTTTGAGTTGACGGTGGCGCGACACCACTCCCCTGACACAGGCGACGCCGCCCTGGCCTCCCGTCATCGCCACAGATGTGTAGGTATATGGAAATTGAGGTGTGGATAGTGAAGTAGTTGGTCAAGACCATGTATCACCAGCGTGTCTATGGAGATAGTTATGTGTGAGTCTGCTGTCAATAAACATCTATTGGTCTACCGCAATAGGCGCCAACGGCGGCCACCCAGATGTCTGTAAGGTAGTCCACGCGTGACGGTATCATCCACCAATTGGCTAGTAAGTCGATCAACAATACGCGTGTGCAAATCGTTGGGGTATTCGCGCTTCAAGAAGTTGTGGCAGAATTATCCCTCAAGTTACCGCATCGTTCGGGTACGCATGATCTCCAACAATGTGAGACTTTCCTCGAGAGGAACCGTATCAATATCATCCTTCCGTTGCCCACTGCACATCACTGATACATCAAACGACACCAATGAAAATCTTTACTTCGTCTCTTGACCATGGGGATGCAACCGCGTACGGGGGAACTTGGACTCTGAGGCCACCCAGATATGATCATCGTTATCGCAGACATTTAAATTCGTCTGACGCCAAGCCGTTCAAAATCCCCATCGGCCGAGGAAGATCATCCATTCTGACTACAATTGTTTTCCATTTCTAAGAATAAAACCCAGCGACTTCTCCCGTTATCATCCGATATACAGGATTTAATAATCTGCCGAGCCGAACCAACTGTCCCGAGTTTTATCTCCAGAGCAGCTGAAATGTCATAACGGCAGTCAGATCCAAGAACTCTGTTGCAACTGGCTCATCGGTTCACGAGCTGTCTTACAATATGACTTACTGAATACTCTTCTGAAATGAGAGTAATATACTCTCCACCACTTTTCCTCGGGTAATTTTGCAGAAGCTTTCGCTTTGCCGAGCGTCGGGTGGATCCAATACTAGCAGCACAGCCAATCGGCCGCCCGGCCGGAGGATTCTTGGCTCCGAAGGAAAAACAGGACCGAGAAGACTCAGATCAGGCGTCCGATGTATTTTTTGGTGCGATTCATATTCTCAGGGCAGCCGCCAGTCCCATAGGAATGGCGTCGAAGGGGTATATGTTAATTTTTGAAGCGGGCCATATTCGAAACTTGAAATATCTGGAGCATCTCGCCTGTTCCTGTTGAGTTTTCGGGGCAAATATACGACACGGCTAGCACCAAAAACCTCGTGGACTCGGCAAGATCTGGTTCCTCTAGCATGCCGTCAGATCATGGTGCACGAGGTGGGAGCATTACTCCCAGGTTGATTCTTGCAGAGGGAAACTCCGTAAGTCCCCCCAAATCAAACAGCCGACAGTTCGCATTGTCTGAGACAAACTCTACTTCTCAAGGCTGGACTCAATCCACCGCACCAACCTGCAGGTATTACATTCAGACACGATGTAAATTACATATCTATCAAATAATAATTTCCCTGAGTGACAAATTGTCCATACATAACGGAATGAAAGAAGCAACTCTACATGTAAATATATAATAAGCACGTTCCCTTTAGAACCTCGACAGCTGCGCATGGTATGACATGTACCCTGGATTGCTTGATTATGCAGACATGCCAAAAGATGGTGATTGATGCCTAGACTCCGCGTGTGATTTGGAAGGATGGACAGGACTAAAAAGGTATGATGTTCAATAGTCGCGATCTTTGCCGTCGGAGGTACTTGTGAGTTAACAAATATGTGAACAGATGATCAGCCGAGTTTTTGCGCCGCCACTGGTTGGCCGATCAGCGACGGTCAGCCCAGGAGACCGTGGGAGCGCAGAAAAGGCATACACGAGGAGGCGTAAAGCCGCAACTGGTTCAAACTTGACCATGTAATCCGTAGTCGATTTTGATATGGATCATATGGGCTCAGTTGTAGCGACGATTCTTCGGACAAACCAATCGCCATGGCAGTCTGCATAGCAAGCTGTGGGAGCGGCATTAGACAAACTCGCACTGATCGGCCAAACCACACGCACGTCGCTATACTGACGGAAACCTGCTCCCGCGCCTATTAGCAATGGCTCGACGAATGTGGTGTCAAGAGCATACCTTGCCCGCGACCACTCTTGTACTCTGCCCATGCGAGAAGAATCGCCGCTTGGACGGTCTCAACAGAAGGGTGTTGGAGCGATGTTGACAGTTGTTCCTAATATACTTTGGTTGGTATTGACAATGTCAAGCGAGAAGGGACTCACCTTCGCAGTATCAGAGTAGGCCTCAGCGACAGCCTGCGAGCCCCTCGTGACAACTTCAGGGATATCGGAGAACCTGCAAGGACGTCAAGTGTGAGCTATATAGCCCATGCCGAGTACATCACCTTGCACCCAAAGCAGCTATGCAATTCGAAAGTAGTGGAGGCAATGTTTGACGTCGAAATTTGTCGTATATGTCTTCGTAGCTGAGGAACGGGCACTGCGCGCCCATGTTACTGATGAATAATTGTATGAACTGTTGCATCCAGGCACGCTGGGGAGACGTCGGGTGTCCAGCATCAAAAAGTGGAGACGACCTATATTGTGGCGATTGTTCAATTTGTCTTCCGTACGAAAAACCGGAAGCGGATTGAGTGACACGGTGACCATTGTGAGATCCTGAACTCTTGGAATGATCGAGGGGGTAAGATTGGTAGCGTACATGGCTTTCACTATTGTGTGCCGTTGACTGAGGAGGCGAGTAAGACGAGGAGCGCTGCATAGATGATGATAGGGCTGATGGAGCATTTGGTACTGGAAATTCTGGAACAGTGCTCTCAGGCCTGCAGTGGGTGTCGTGAGATGGGTATCCAGCTCTGCCTGCTGGGCGGGTGAGGTTAGGCCCGGCGATGGCTCGACTGCGTTCGGCAAAGTAGCGCTCTCGATCTCGAAATCTGCATTGGACGTTTGCGACTTTGCATGCTTCGCAATGGGAGTCCGGACTGGACTGAAGACACTTGATCTTTTTTAAGCGACTGAAAGGGAAGAGTGAAGATTACGAATGTAAAACGACACAAGGGACCTACCAATTGTCGCAGGACGTGACAAGACGTGGGCGTTTCTTGTGACTTTGAGCTTCTTGAGGAGACTCGATGATAAACTGGAAGCCGTCCATGATTCGAGGATGATGGGGAGTGATTCGATGACGAAGGTATAGGGCTGTTTATATCCGCACTATATAGTCCTTCGAGGCAACTTGAGGTTGTCACACCCGTGTCACCGAAAAAATATACCAATAAGCGTTGACTCAGATACCCAGATCCGCGAATCCGGAGTCTCGCTGAAACGATTCTCACTTGTGATCTGTAAAGCCTCTTAAGCGATCACCGCAAAAAAGAACTTACTCAACAGGCCAGAATGGTAGCAGTGCATTGATCGATTTCTGATCAGTAAAACAGATCGGGTTAACCGCCGGGGATTAGTCAATTCCAGAACATCGCGTGATTACCTGCATTTGTTTCGAGCCGATTCCGTAAGGAGATTGGCAATCATGATGGTAGGCCCGCGACTCCTGACCAGGTCCAGTGACTCCACGCGAACACACTATGTGAATTCCTGATGAGTCCCAAGACGCCGTAACACGATCATGGGCTCACGGAGAGGGTTCCTCAACACGTCAAACACCCGCTGATCAAATAGGTAAGTTTGCGCCGCTTTGTTTTTTGGGGCCACGAATTGCGCTGGCTGCCTATGGGAACTCGGAGCTCTTGTCCAACCTTTGAGGTCAGTTTGGGTCCCAGACACCCGGTGAGTGGATGATTCCCTTCCCAAATGGTACCGGATTTCACACTGTTTCCAGTTGAGCAAATGATGGGCTGTGCCTTGTAACTAAATTGATGCGGCACATCCGGCAACATATGCCGGACGCCATGTCATCACCTGAGTTTACTCAAGCCTCGTCCGTCCGCAGCAAAAATTATGAGCTGTTGAACCCGCAGCGATTTGACTTCACAGCTATTGCCGAGTACTTCCGCTGTCGACGGGGCCAATCCGTCAGCAACTACATTCAAACTTCGGATCAATGGTACGGTACATCCGATGGTATTTAAGTCGCGCACCCCACGTAATTCCAGCCCTAGGGTCGTGCGACTGAGAATGACGCTATACAGAAAAGCTAAACTAGCACAGAATATGTGAATTCGGCCCGCCAAGTTACTGTAAACCCTACTCACCAGGATAATTAATGCAGAGAATCAAATGAGAACGTGATAATTCATCTATACACCCTTCCTGATCTTATTCGTCGCCCCAGTTCAGCTTAGAACTTCTTAGACTCCGAATTTCTTCGGCATCTTCTTCCCCTTCATCAGGCCCTTCCCCGGAGAAGAGAAGATGTCGATGGATATTCCCGTTATTGTCTTCCTCGATCTTTGTGGCATTCGCTCCAGTAAGTGGCCACGCACACTAATATTTATTTAAACTTACAGATGAATGTCTAGGCCTGGAATTGTGCGATCTTGCAATCAATTCTACATCATAGTCATATACCGACCCGTCGCCGCTTATATTTTCACCATCGAGTTGTATCACATTGCCATGTGCATCGAGAGCGACGTTGGAATCGACGGTCTTGCGATATTTGTGATACGTAAAGAGCACAATACCTATCCACACAATGTCAGCCAATGATGTGCTGACCCGAGAACGGAGACCGACCACAAACGGTAATAGCAACACCAGTGATATTAACAGGTGTCAATTCGTCCCCGAAGAACCAGGCAGAAATCGTGATGGTCGAGACTTCCTTGGCTATCCCTGCTATGGACATTGGAAGAACGCCAGCACGTTGAATGATGCTTGTACAACAGTGTGTAGTCAGCCCCCTGGTATATGCGAGAGGGAACCTGACCACTCAAACGTACTAATACTCGCTCATGACCATGCAAAAGGCGAGGATTCCCGGAGCAACAAACATAAGGAGTGTATTCGCCGTTGAGGTCGCGGTAGCGAAGAAAGGGGTTGAGAACACATTGTTCCACCCTTCCCAAGCGATGCTAATCACAGCCACTGTAACAGCTGTAGCTGGTGACAACCAAAATATCGTGGACGGTGGGTTATCGAGTCCCATGGATTTGTCCTGCATTGCGACTTGTGTGAGACTCCAGCGAAGGCCACTACAAACACTGGCAAAGATAACCAGCAGGAATCCAGATAGGACGAATGCAGTTTCTGAAGCGACCATCAACAGCACTCCAGCGAAGATGATCAGGATCACAATGACCAAGCGCATGGAGAATGACTCCAATCGGAAGAGAAACGCGAAGAAAAGGACGAATATCAGCGAGGAGGACTTGCACATGGCTATAGTAATCAGATATCAACCGATCATTCATGCTGCGTGCCGCCCAAAGGAACGAAGAAATTCACTAGTAAGAATACTCACTATAGAAGGAAAGTGTAATGCTTTTCAGAGAAACGTTGGATAGTCCAATATCAACGCCAGTTGCCATTGCAGCAGGGGTAGCCTTGATGCTGGGAAAATGGTATCACCTTGGCAATATTCACATCCAAACTCACTCACCCATAACTCCGCAGTGTGGGCCTTCTATCAGAAGCGAAACTTCTTGAGAAGGTGTATCTAAGCAAAGCGGCCAGTAAAAACTGGATGGACATATGGACGGTAGTCACGAATAGCGGGAAGGGGAAATTAAAGTGGTCCGGAGAAAACATCCATTTGTTATACACGGAGAGCACCGTCGCAAAAAGGAACCTGTGTGGAGATGTTGAGAGATTACGATAGAAACACGAAGTTGAGTGGATGGTACCATGCCAAGATAAAGAAGATGTTGATGAGTGCATTTCTCCACCAAAATGTTTTCTTCTCTGCCTGGGACGCGATATGGACGTCACATTCGCCGCCGAGAATGGCGGCTTCACCTTCGGGACCCTCTATGTCTTCCGGGTCGGACAATATTGGTTCGTGTTCGGAAGACTCTGGATGCATTGGGCAACGTCAAACATGCCCCAAAAAAGCAATCGTGTGAAGTACGTAGCACGTGAAGAATACACTTATGTAATTGAGTCGGATTTGCTCGTCTCGATTCTCGAAACTACAGACATAGATTGTTCCTACTCTCTGTTGACTAATTGATCCGAATGACCAGTTTTGTAGACAGCACGACGAGCCACGGTCTCTGTTCGACCCACGGACCTGACTTTCCAAATGATACCAGTTCAGACCAGCAACTCATGGCCACCTTCCCAACGAATTGAGCTAGAAAGTTATTACCACGGGGACACTATACAACATGCTTCGACTCAGGTTCCTGTGCATGTGGCGTCTCGGGAGGAATAGGTACGGTAGGATAGTTTCGCCTGGACACGGAATCCATGAGATCTTTGAGGGTACAAGTTGAGCAGGAAACTCGCCACGTTCGCCAATGGTCAAACTGTTTTTGGTTGAGATACTCTCGCCATTCGTCTTTCTTTATCTCCGACCTAAAACGAACGTGCTGAAGCAGCTCCAGATGGTGCAGAGCATGAGGATAGCTTCAAGAACGTTCGGATCAGTGTCAAAACAGGGATCGGACCACACCGACTGTATGAAGCGAGCATAATCCTTCTCTCGCCAATACTGTAGATACTCCAAGTAATTGACGAACGCTGGCTGATCGAGTATGTTTTGTTGGGCCAGCGAGTGCAAATAGTAAGGATTTGCGAGAGATTGGACGAATTCGAGTTCTAGTTCAAATCTTTCTCTATTTGCAGCCCTGGCATCTGTGACCGGAGGAGGGGATTCGACTGTCGCAGTTGCGGACATGACCAAGCCAGTCTTTGTTTGGATCTAAAGCTTTCGCCAAATAGATGGTCACGTGGCTGTGACGCGTCGAAAGGTCTGTCCAGTGTCCACTTCACACTTCCCGTCATCGATTCGATAGCCATGTCTGACGAAGACTCTGGCGGCTGGGAACTCACGGAATCCGATCCTGGTGTCTTCACGTACGTACTCAATCTCAGACAGGTCTACAACCAAACTAAATTCCCTGTCAATAATAATCAGTGAACTCCTGAAAACGCTCGGTGTTCCGTACATCGTTGATGACCTGTACTCGCTCGATCCTGAGGCACTGTCTGCGCTACAGCCTCTCCACGCTCTAGTATTCCTCTTCAAATGGCTGCCTTCCACCGCCGGCGAGCCGAGCAGCACTGCGGGACAGTTTGATACCGATTTCCCTGGCTTCTTTGCACAACAAACGGTCAACAATGCCTGTGCAACCATCGCGGTAATAAATGCGCTAGGAAATATACCATCACTCCCTTCCGGCCCACAGCTAGCAGACCTGATGAATTTTACGACGGGAATGGACCCACAAACGTGTGGAATGGCGGTGACCAGTGCAGACTGGTTACGGGAAGCACATAACGCACTTTCTCCGCCAAGTTCTATCTCATTAGATGGTCTTGGGCTGCCGAAAAAGACCGAAGATGCTTATCACTTTGTTGTCTACATTCCCGTTATGGGTAGTGTCTATGAACTCGATGGATTAAAGCCGTATCCTGTTCGCCACGGCGAATATGATGGATCTGGGGAAGGCTGGCTGAGGAAAGCAAGGTGGGTAGTTGTTATCGAAAATTTCCTCCCATGGATTAATATCCGCCTAATTAGAGAGGTGATTGAACATCGGATAAGCACGTATCCCACTGGGGCGGTAAGCGAGTTCCCTAGTGGAGATAACCGTTCTTAAATCAACTTCTTTTCCCTGCAAGTTGGAGTTTAGTTTACTTGCCCTTCGCGACGATCCTCTGCCTGCTCTCAAAACACAGTTAGAACATTTGCAGCGAGCAGGAAGTCGTTCGGAAACTAGTCAAGTTCTAGTGAAGATCAGCAACGAAAACTCCAAACGTGAACGCTGGGCTGTACGTCGTTGAACCGTCCTAAGATCTGATGAGTCTGTTCAACTATGCTTCGCGCAGTTCGAAAATAGCCTTCGTCGTCACAACCACATTGGGCTAGTGCACGCGCTGTTAGTCGGACTTGCGAAAGCTGGGGAGCTCTCATCCGCAACGGAGAATGCAAGGAATGTTATGCGGGAACGGGTCGCGAGGCGGAGAGAAATGGGACTTGGCGACATGGATGAGGACTAGTGTGGTTTGTTCATGCCAGTGTCTTGGAGCTGTGCCTGTGGGTAGCAATTCCACACCGCAGCTCGCTCTTTCCCCGTCTCGGTCTTTTTCGTAGAATAACATGTTCCGCACTTGATCGTTGAGTTTGAATTCCGACCACACAAGTGTCAAGCTCTGAGGAGGCCGTCGCCGATCATAGATGGCAGTTGCCGGGAATAGCCACTCGACGCAAGTTCCGCCCATACCAGTGCTAGAGTTTCATAATTATCCTCTGCGGAAGTCCCAAACACAGTTCGTCTTGGCTCGGTAACGCGATGTTCCGGTCTTATCACGCGGCGTACGTTGCTGCTTGTGTTCTAGTTCTCATGTTCCCAAAAATGGTCACATGGCCCCGTGATCCTGCTGTCCGGATTCCGATGGAGTCTGATCATGATCATCGGCTGCAGGTTGGGCGACAGCTTTCTCGTGACGATCCGACGTTGATGCCGTTCATTTGATTCCATTGGAAGCTCTCCAGTCACGTCTGCAATAAGTACAGTTACATCAATTGATCAACAAACGTACTCCACAAACATGTCGCTTACCATCAAATCAACCGTCCAGTTGACGTCAGGTACTTAGAGTTCAATCCTGTTCATGATCCTTACCGACACCCAGCGGCTAATGTAGGACATGTGATGCCCCTTCTTGGGTTTGGCGTGTACCAAAATTACAACACACGACCGTCCGTTCTAACAGCCTTTGCAGCCGGTTACAGGTATGTGATTCGATGCGTTACGAAGCGCGGTCTTTTAGCATCCGGTCACATCTAATATGCTGGTGCTTGTAGGCATGTCGATTCAGCCCAGGCGTACAAGAACGAAGCCGCAGTCGGTGAAGCCATCAGAGAGAGCGGTCTCGAACGGGGCGACGTATTCATCAGTACGCTGCGTGTGTGTTAAAGCATGGTTCATCGTGATGCTTATTGCTCTGCATGCAAGCCACGAAATGTGTTAGTAAAACGCATGGGTATGACAGCACCCTCAAAGGCGTCGACGAATCGCTCGCACGGTTTGGTTTTGGTATGGAAATGAATTCTCAATCATGTCTTTGGCAATTCACTTGTGCTTTCTGTCCATTGTTGGCTCTCGAAAGATTACATTGACTTATTTTTGATACACGATCCGTTCTCTGGCACGGAGAAACGCTTGGCCACCTACCGGGCCTTGCTAGATGCCCAAAAGGCAGGAAAAATCAGGACTGTTGGGGTGTCGAACTAGTTAGTTTTTCAAAATTCCGTTTCTCGACTCCCTGATCCACGTTGGAATCTAGTGGGATCAAGCATCTCGAGGAAATTAAGAATGTGGGGCTGCAAATGCCCGCTGTGAATCAGATTGAGGCATGTTCCATTGTTTATTGTCATTAAATGAGGTAACTGAAGCCTTTCTCTGTACGTAGCTCCACCCTCTGTGCCAGCAACGGCCCATCGTGGATTATTGTCGCTCCCACGAGATTGTTGTGCAAGCGTACTGCCCAATTTTACGCGGACAACTGGACCAACCAGTGATTCAAGCGATAGCAAAGAAGGTTTGAATTGTCATCACCGCGCCGCACCAGCGCCCTCATGCGTTCTATTGCATTGATCTAGCACGACCGAGATCCTGCCCAGATACTTATCAGATGGTCCTTACAGAAAGGGTGCGTTTTTCATCTTATTTACCATTGTGGAGAAATTTAGCGAATTTTAATTGTTATGCACCAAATTTTCTTGTTCTCGCAGATTTGTCCCTCTTCCAAAATCGGCCACTTCCAGCAGGATCAAATCCAATGCAGAGATATATGACTTCTCACTCGATTCTGAGGATATAACACTTCTGGATGACCTTGACGTCGGGAAAGCAGGAGCTATCAGCTGGAACCCGGTTGACGCACCTTGAACTCCGATGCAAATATTTTCGTGATCAGTGGAACTGGTTAGGAAGGGTAATGTACCCGATATTGCGCGCACATTTATCCTTTTGTATGCTTAGTTCTCTCAAGTTCGGATTAGCGACACTGTACCGAATGGACATGTCGTAACAAATCGCTAAATGAAGTTCGTAACGCTATACCCCGTTGTTCGTTGTTCGTCGATGGACATCAGCGGCGAGCATGTAGTCAACTGGCCAAAGTTTCTTGTCGATGAGTAAGATTGATGTGGATTTAGCGCCTACATTCTGTTGTGAAGGCCCGCTCGATACGAACCAGCGCGACCCCTCGGCGATGCCGGAGTAAGCGTATTGACCTCGTGCTGCCACGTAAGGGAAGAACTGACTTGGTACCATTCGTGAGACATTAAGCAACTTGACCGGGCCGCGGTTTCGGTGCTCCGAGTCGATTCCTTCGTAAATGCGAAGTCTTGCTCGGTAAGGGAAGTTGGCAAGCAGCATGATGGGGTCTTGGCTAGGCATGCGACGGTACTACAAGGGTCCCTGAGGGAAGTGTACCGGGCCCGGTGAAACCACTCAATCACAGTTGCTTTGACGATTGTAATGATGGTATCCCCGCCGAGAGGTCGCCTCCTTCAAGGTACGGTATCTGTTGATGGGGTTCTCCTTGGTCATATCAACCTCAACAGCTCGGAGCATGTGGAGGGGATATGTGAGGTCATGATGTTCGCTATGCAGTGTGTGGAGACATTTCTGATTCGGCGACTGGAGGCAAGGTAACGGTCAGTTGACTGGCAAATATGTGAATATTTCAAGATCATGATGGTGCAAGAGTCGAAGGAAGTTCTGGTAGATCCTCGGACCGGATTGCCGAAGGTCTGAAGTGGCGGTGCAACATCAGTTTCACCTTAGTTTGCTCCCGCAGGTCGTTCACATCGCTTCTGTCTGCTTCTCATCCAGTACTTGCCCTGACGGAGGAACAGTGGAAATGGACGTTTTGTCTCACTTCGGCGCGCTTGATGAGCTAATTCAACTCATTTACCAAGGTTTTGATCGCTTTATTGTTCTGTCCGCAGTTAGCGAGTCCTCCTGGACCGTACACGTCGGCTTGAAGGGACTTGAAGGGAGGTGGTGGCGTGGGTCGTGGTCAGCACGAGATATATCGCAGTTTCTCGTTCGTAGAGTGGTTCATTTTCGGGGTTTGGTTGACACGTTCCGACACGCTGACGACTGTTTTTCCGCAGGGTTCAAATTCGAGCTCCCAAATACTGGAAAGTTTTGCTCACAACCTGTCCGAGGCAATTGTGAATGGCGAGCTATGTATCGGCGACTGGACACCTGACGAAGGTGCGAAGATAAACGTGAATTTGGTCTTGACTTTTGGTCCCATGCACTTGGCAATGAACGACTACCATCCCTAGCTCACGTTGGGACCTACGTCGAAAAAACCGGTACACATTCCTCTGATAGAATTGTCCGCCAAGGAAGCGGCGTCCCATGCGACAACCGTCCTCAGTGCAGTATGAAGTATTGACTGTCCATTCCTGAGCATCGATGACGCTTGACCAAGATTGCCCTCCAAGCACAATCTCGCAAGTGTCGACTGTATCCATCCTCGTTTTCTGCCCAGACTGCCGTAGCTGCGGGACCCTCTAGCACCAGATTAGGTGCGTCTGATAGATTGTAGAGACGTTTCAGAGATGAAGCCTTGCATCTCTTGAAGTCACCCCTGTACGTTCTCCTCCGAAGAAAGCGCACGCGTCTGAGCGTTTAGCACTGCGTCGATCTGAAGACGAGGCTGAAGCTGCTCAACACAAAATCAAGTCATTAGAGGTAGAACTTGCACATGTCAAGGCAGCGAAAAAGGCCAAATCAAAATCTCCTGCAAGCGAGGCAGCTGAGCCGAGTACGTTACCAAGTCTGCACGACCCCGCGTTGCCTGCTGACCTCCACGTGCCCTCTAAACAGAGCCATCGATGTCTACCCGGCCGAAAGGAGTGTCGCTAGCCAACCCACACAAAAAAGCGCGCAAATATCAGGCAGTGGAGTTTGAGAGTGACAGTAACTAGGCACCGCGCCACTGGTTTACATTCATAGCTATATTCACCAGAGATGGCTTGAAACAGCTGCTTCATAACTGCCATTGATCACGTTGGAAACGAGTTTTCCACGATTTCTGTGGTCCGATTATTAGTAATGAAAGTGCGGGTGAATATCGTGTTCCTTCTGTAGCTTGCTACGTTAAGTAGGAGAGATTTTATGATCTGTGCTTCTAGGCAAGCTTAGGATTGCGAGTATAGTCTGAGAAGTTGCTACTTTATGTAATGAGTCATACAGGGTTATTAGGCTGTTCGGCCAATGGTTTCCCTGTGTCCGAACTGAGACTATAACCGAATTAGGATTGAGGTGTCACGGCAATTGGATCCATCCACGTTTGCAAAACGACCTCATCATTTCTTCACCTCACTCTTCCCGAATACCCTTAACCTGAGACCACCATGTCCTACGTTCCTCATACTTTACCCGCACAGGGAAATACCACCGCTAATGCTCTTAGCGTAGAGGCCATGTTCGCGCAGATATTGGGCGCGGTGCAGAAATCGGTGCGCTGGCGTCTTTCTGGTTTAAGGAACCTCGTCTTTAACAAAGGGCGTCATAGCAAGCCGAGATATCCGAACTTCGCCAGGAATGCGCAGACCTGAGACACGCCAACGTGAGTCTCGAAAGGCAAGTCAAAGAGGGCTTAAATGTATGTCCATTGTAAGCACAACTGTGTTTGCGCCGACTGAACGGCCTGTCGGCAGAACCACAACGTCAACGGAAGTCGCGTTGCTACTTCCCCTGGCTCTGTGACGCCCATTCCCGGGAGTCCTCAACTCCGTGCAAAGTCCCCGTTCCTTTCCCCTCACAGCATTCCCACTCTTTCGGCAGTTCCCCCTGCACTTCTGGTTCCCTCCCCGCTTGGAGACAACGCTGTAACTCCTATCTGTTCACAACGCGACATTCCAGGATTTTATGTCGTTATTCCCGCAGGAGGGGCTGGTACTCGTCTCTGGCCCTTATCTCGAGAGGAACACCCAAAGTTCCTCCTGGACCTTACTTTGAAAGGAAGGTCTTTGATTCAAGCCACCTGGGATCGGCTGTTACCCCTTTCTTCTGCCCTTCGTACGACAGTCGTCGCCGGACCAGGGCATGTCAAGTCCATTCACGAACAATTGCCGGATCTCCTCCCTCACAACCTCTTTTGTGAGCCCGGACCCAAGGATTCTATGGCCGCTATTGGTCTCGCGGCTGCCGTCCTCGCAAAAAGGGACCCCGACGCTATAATTGGATCCTTTGCCGCGGATCACATGATTTCTGGTGACGATGCGTTCCTTTCGGCGATTGCTGAGGCTGTCGAAGTGGCAAAGAAAGACTATCTCGTCACTATCGGTATCGCACCATCACACCCATCTACTGGGTTCGGTTACATCCGTCTCGGCGATAAGCTGGGCATCAAGCAGGCGCCAAATGCGAGACTCGTGTCAAGCTTCAAGGAGAAACCAGACGCTCGTACTGCTGCTGCCTACATTGGCACGGGTAATTATCGATGGAATGCTGGCATGTTCGTGACAAGAGCATCTGTGCTTATGGACCTCCTGAAGGATTTCAAGCCTGATCTACACGATGGGCTTCAAAAGATCGCCAGCGTCTGGATGGACGATGAAAAACGTGAAGCAACGTTAGCTGAAGTGTGGCCATCTCTCGAGAAAATTGCCATTGACAACGCTGTTGCGGAGCCTGCTGCTCTTGAAGGCAAAGTGGCCGTCGTGCCTGCGACTTTCGGTATGTTCCGTGGGGGTTTGACGGATCAAAAAGATACTTCTCTGACGTAACTTTTATCAGGTTGGGATGACGTCGGAGATTTCTCTTCCCTCGCAGATCTTCTTCCCGCAGAATCCAATCAACCTCGTGTACTTGGTAATAACAGCTTGGGTACGTGCTCTTTTTCGTAACTGATATCGATACCGATTTTCCCCCAGTTCTCACAGAGCAGGTTGCCGGTGGGATTGTTGTTCCTGGGTCCGGACGGCTGATCGCTTGTCTTGGAGTCGACGATCTGGTTATCGTTGACATGCCGGACACTCTTCTTGTCACGACGCGTGCGCGCTCTCAGGAAGTGAAACGCTTGGTGAAGAAATGTCGCGACGCGGGATGGAAAGCCTTGCTTTGAAGTTTGGATGCTTTTCTTGTAGACCCGACGCGATTGCCTGTGTCTTGAATGTCCCTTCTCGATGCGAACACTGGGACATTTTTGCATTTCTGTCGTTCCTACGTCACCTACGGATTTTCTGTAATGTCGAATTGGTTTGCTGGTCTTCCTGCCGTCAAATTCTACTGGTAACTTTAGCTGTAGTACCCTTTTGTCCTCCTGTAATTGCAGCTGGCTGGTCTATTTATGTGTCTTCGGGCTCTTTTCCAATACTACAGGTCAAGGATTTTGTAGGAACTTAATGCTTGTAAGCTGACTGTATAGACCTCAAAGTTCCAAGACAAAGTGACCGAAAAACATCAAGGACATGTGTGATCCACTTGTTTGAGTATACATATGTCACACCCTCAGGCTATTTTGCAGTATGCATCAAGTCTGACAAGAAAGACTTGAAATCTAAGACTTGCTTTTTTTAAGGATAGAACCAGTTTGTTGTGTACCTGCCATGAAAGAGCTGGACTTACAGGGCATTTCACTACAACCAGGCTAATTGCAGTCTAAACCACCCAATACTGGCAAGATAAGCCTTGGAATTTGAAGCTTAATCCTCTATCAAATGCCAATCAGACAAATGAATTAGGCTGAAGTTTTCAACCATAAGGTACTAGTTTACATACATATCTACAGTCAAACCTGTCCTAATGCATATCTGTCAGGATAGCCTCAGAGGTATGGGTTGTTAGGGAGTATGGAATATCAAGTTGAAGAGAGCCATATTACACCATTCTGAATATGTATATAGGATTCCCATTTGTTTGCATTAAGCTCTGGTAGTATTCAAGTTCTAGTAGTTACTACTACATATGAGTCTATAGAGCTACATACATATTTATGACTTGGAGGAGTAATATTCAGTGAGCTTGATTGATTTCATGCCTTATATTTCAATTGCTCAAGTCTAATGTTCAAATGACCCTAGCATTTGTTCCAGCTTGTATACAAATAAGTCATCAAAGATTCTGATATATTGTTACAAGTCTAATGAACCCAACTCTTTTTCCTCTTCCTCCACTGACTCTTCTGGCTCCCTTGCCCTTGACCATCCAGAATATTTTCTATGGGAAGAGATTCCAGGTGACCTGGAGACTATGGTGATGCTAGGAATTGCATGGGCAGATCTTTTGGTGGCAGAGCTGTTCTTTGATGATGTAGTGCCTTATCCTGAGTCCATCTGGCCAGTTTGACCCTATTGTATTTTATTCTGATTTCTCCTGCTTTCTTGATCCAAGTTCTTCCGACAGGCACTGTCTCCTTGGCTATGTTCTCTCATACATAGCCTTGTAATTCTGATCCTTCTTACCTCTAAGTTTCTCCTTAAGGATAGCCCTTGCAGTGGAAAGCTAGTAGTTCTCTAGCTTTATCTTAGTTGATAACTTCGGGGATTGCCCTTCAACAAAGTCCATAAGAACTTAATATATACTTACATGTACCATTGTTACATGGTTGTAGCATGTATGTATTTCCTCAATAGCAACACTACTTGTAGTGATGCACAAGGCCTGGTCTCAAGCCCCCAGCCAGGTCAGGCTGAGCCAAGCCAGGCTTTGTACTGGGGCTTGCACTGGCCTATGGCTTGGGCTGGAGCTTGATATACAAAAAAAGAATGTAATATACCCATAAAGAATTTTCAATAAATGAATGATATTGGTGCAGATCAGTTGTGTTTTATATTCATGTTTAGACCACTCATGTTGTCTTTGCTGCCCTTTGTTATGATGCAAGTAATCCTTGAGTGAACTTGTTGGAATCCTTAGGTCAAGACATTTAGCTATAGCACCTATTTGAAAGTAAGGTGAAGACTTATAGGAGTCAGAAGATAGGAGAACACCAGAAGATATGCATATATTGTATAGAACTAGCTGGGGAGCTATTCTATGAGACAGAGATTTATATAGATTTGGAAGGAAAGGCAGTTTGTATGAATAGAGGAACAGTCAGTCTGGGAAGATTGGAATAAAAGGGATTTGATGGTTTTCAGTGAATAGAACAAATGAAGAATGATGATAAGGAACTACGAACTGATCAGAAATACAAGTTGATTAGAGGGAAGAAGAGTTTCCAAGTAGTGCATGGTTAAGATGGTGATACATAAGGTTTAAAAGACAAAAGAATACCCATCTATCATAACACCCTTGTCCTTGTCCTCATTCTCATTCTTGCCCTCAACCCTTTGTCTCACTGTCTTGTGTCACTCCCTCATTTTACTATCACTGTTGCCCTCATCTCACCATCACCCCCATGTGAATAAATGTGAACATGAACATATATATTTGTGTTTATATTCATCTCCACACACTCATGCCCATGCCCACCCCCCAGTATGGGAGACTTACAGATAATACAGAGCTGAGGCTTGAGTTTGAGCCAAGCCAGAGCTAAATCTGAGCCCCCAAGGGTGGCCTAGGCCTGCATTTTTTACAGGCCACAGCTGTCAGAAACTAAGCCTGAGCTGGGACTTTCAAGCCAAGCTGGACCATGCACAACACTAGCTGCCTGGAGTACTTTATAACATACTGGGCCTGATGTAAACATATCAACATTGTTGTTATTACCTCCAAGATTGCTCTTCCTCAAGTTTTTCACATCCATCATGGATTTGAGTCAGCATCAGATATTGGCTAAGAGGCCTTTAAGTTGGCCCCAAGTCTTGTTTTTTGGCCTTGTAGCTGACAACAAAGCTTTGTTAAGTATTTTTCTTAGGATTTTGACATGTTTCATAACAAGGAAGTTGGTGTTTTGAATTGTTGCTACCATGCTGCAACATCCAAAAAGATAGATTATATAATGTGATTTCCTAATTTGGTGGTTCCTTAGCATTATCCAACCTGCAGTATGTATGGATTATAATCATCAAAGAGACCTATAAGTTATGGACTATATGTAGCTGGTATGCATTAGAGCAAGTTTGACTATGTATATATTACCTTATTTGACAGGGTTTCTTTCCATGGGAACAACTTACCATGGGAGCACTTTCCTTCTTTGAATGATGGCTAAATTTCTGTTGTTCCTGGCCCTTTTGGGGACAGGTTTGCAACTCAATAATTGGAGCTATGTGTTAAATTTGCTAGTAGTGTGGGAAACAGTGGTTGTGGATGGAGTGTGAATTTTGCCATCAGACTGGGCACTTATGTAGGTTATGACAATAGGATTAGACAAAATATTACTGTCTTTTCAGGCAGGTTGGTATTATGTGAAAATTCTCAGAAAACACAGTTCACCTTCAGTTGACAAATAGCACCTCAATGCCAGCATAGAATTTGATCAGTGTGACACCAGTCAACTTGGATGAGCTTGGGGGATGTTTTCCAAGTTAACTGATGGCAAAAGGATGAGATTTGAAATTTCAAGATTCTGGAATTCAATCAGGATTTAGTTCTTATAGACCATTCAACTTGTTTTATATCTAGGACATGAAACCAAAGTATATTTGAAGGCAGGAACAATGTGAGCCCTAGAATTTCAAATTTCAAACATCATATTTGCCACCAGTCAATTTGGAAAACATTCCCCAAGCTCATCCAAGTTGATTGGTGTCACACCAATCAAATTCTGTGCTGGCATTGAAGTGCTATTTGTTGACTGAAAGTGAGTTGTGTTTTCTGAAAAATTTCCCATGGTGCCAACCTGCCTGAATAAGACTGTGAATACATAATTCAATGTATGTATGTGGAGTGTACTATATTTTTATATGCTAGTGTACTAGAACTGCTACAGTGCTAATTTAAACACAAATTAGATTTTGAAATTGAGCTTGCTATAATTTTGTAGAATAACTACAATAGTAGTGATTTCAAACTCAGGCTAGGTCCTAATGATTTACCACTATAAGTGGATTGCCAGTTGTTGGATATGATTAGAGAAAGATCGAGGCAACTAATTCACATGGATTGAGAAAATAGATCAAGAGTGAGCATCAGGAAATTGGGGAGGTAATGATATAGAGTAGACTCTGACATAACCCATACTATTTGGAATAGGGCTCAGAGTATGGGTTATACTGTAGCAGAGTATGAGTTCTAAGTGAAAGCAAAAATGAATGGACAAATGTCATTAAAAATAATGATATGTACTTATAAGGCTGTATTACTGTCAAAAATAGACTATGTTTATTTGAAATAGCTTGTTAGCTTTGTGTCCTTCAAGTTTCTCATCTCTGGGTCCAAAAAACCTTGTCTGCTTTGCAAGTGAATGCAGTATTGACTCCATTTTGTGTGTGTATGGACTGTTGAGCTCACTGATGTACTCTTCCACTATCAGTGTGGCCTGAAGTGCCTCCTTGTGGTGTCTTTTTCATGGGCAAATGTAATGAAACTGGTAAAATTATTTCAGATTAATTGATTTATCTTCCATGATTGGAACACTATGAGCTAGGGATGTAATTATTTCCTAGACAAGACTGATGACTAGTTCTACTAGCACTAGAATTAGTAAGAAACTTAGTGTAGCCAATAATGTGGGTTGTGTTATGATCATGTAACAAATAACATGAAGGTGCAGCTTTTGGCTTTCTTGTTCTGGTCTAGGGTGACTAGGGGTTTCCTAGTTAAGACCACTAGATTAACAAAGAACTCCTCTATAGCAGAAGTGGATAGAGGGGGCAACAACAAGGATCACTCAATGAAAGTGAACTTAGAGGAGATGGCAACAAGGAGCACTTGGTGGGAGAGGGCTCAATGGAAGAAGAATCGGGTAAAAAGGTATCGTAATAGTCTGTGATCTCGTCTATGG
>JBBPQP010000429.1:0-26245 GCA_038092555.1 Boletus subgraveolens | reverse complement strand
GAAATCTTATCTATGTACTGTTACAACTGGTGTAACAATGGTACATACACATTCATGTAATATGTCATCTTGTTTCTACCCTAGGTTGACTCCTCAGTGGAGTTAAGGGTGAACAGCTTGACCAAATGTCAACAGTACTGAGACTGGCTCAGAGTTGGAAGAGTAGAGGATGAGGCAGCAGTGAGGTGAGGCATGAGGGAGGAAATCTTGAGGAATGAGTTGACTACATGAAATATGTAGTATATATCAAGGTTAGAGAGAAAGAAGGGTACAGGTAGTGCTCTAATATATGTAGTATAGTATTTTAGGGCAGAAGTCAGAGCCCTAAAGATAAATAAGGTAGAGACACATGGCATCATGTAGCACGTGAAGGTAAACGAGGAATATAAGTGGAGTACACATCATCTGCAAGGAGAAGGCAATGTAGGATGTAATGGAACCCTAAGGCAACCACTAGCCAGACGACCACTTTGCAGCGTTACACTAAAGCTGGTGAGTAAAAGAGAGAAGAGTCTTAGTTCTTAATCAGAACTTTTAACCTGAACTGTAGATGCCAGGTAGACAGGAATGACAAGTGGATTAGACTGAGGTGCTACAATATGTTGTACAGATATATATACTGTTGAGAAGTGTGCACAGACCAAGTGCTGTAAATAGTAACTACTAAAGATGGTCAAATGAAAGTACATGAGTGTGAGAGAAGAAGAATGATGATGGGAAAAAGAAGTATAGCATCATGAGAGAAGAGCAGAAATTAATAACACATGCTATGACATCATTGTGATCAGGTGACCTTTCCCACGGTCACATGCAATGTGTTGAATAATATGAAGTAAAATGTTGTACAAGTGTAGGTGGATGAAAAGTTTGAAAATATTACATATCATAACATAGGAGGCAGTGTCTATGCAAGTCAAAGGGAAATGGAGAGTTCCGGAGGCAGTGGGGAGAGAGTAGCTAAAGGCAAAAAGGCATAGCCTATCCCTTAAAGAGTGACTTGTTTAGTAGGTTGGCCCATGTAGAGGAAGGGATATGGTAGTTTCAGAGATCAGTGAAGATCTTGGCGAAGAGCAAACAGCCAGGGTGGTTGAGGTGGGAGGGAGGGGTGACCGACAAAAAGATAGGAGTTGGGAGGTGGTGAGGAGGAGAAGTAGAAAATGGATGTGGGGTCTCCTTAACCGTAACATATGTATGTATACCACTCCTCCTTGTTAGGTTGTCTAACATTGTAGAATACATGCACATCCTGCTTTGGAAAGAGTACTGTATATTATCACTCCTTGTATTAGTGCAGTAGCCCAATGTGGATGGGGTGTATTCATCTCCTACTCATCTCCTTTGGAAGATCCAGCATGTAGGTACCTGTTTTTGGCACCATCACCTTTTAGAACCTTTATTAGTCCAATATATCTTGGGATGAGTTTCCTTGTCTGTCCTTTTGGCACAGTTAGATTCACCATGGAGAGATATACTAGATCTCCAAATTGAAGGGCTTTCTCTTTGTTCTGTCTTTTATTCACATGGTACATTTAAATCACTCTGCTCTTTATGATGGCATAATGTGCCATCTCCAGGTTCTGTCTCACATTCTGCACAAATGTCTTTATGCCAGGTATGGTTGAGGATTTCCCCTCATTGATGTATTGTATCAGTGTGGGCATATACCTGTAATTGAGCTCAAAGTGTGTGAACCCAGTAGAACTGCTGATGCACAAATTGATCACAAATTCTGTCATTGGCAACTTCATTGTCTAATCTTTCTGATCAGGTTGTATGATTACTTGTAGTATTTGCACTACATTCCTAACAACCCTCTCTGAGGCACCATCTGTTTGCAGATGAAACACAGTAGACATCAGGAGCTTTTCCCTGAGCATTTGGTGTAGTTTGTTCCAGAACATTGATGTGAATTTCATATCTCAATCAGAGACTATGGTCTCAGGCAATCTATGAAGTCTTGTGACTTCTTATATAAACTTGCTTGCAAGTTCAGATGCCTTTACTGTCATCTTCACAGGTACTAAATGTATCATGGATATGAGGTGACATAGGACAATCCAGAGATAGTTATATTCCTTACTCAGTGGGAACAGTTCCACAAAATCCATTGTAATCAATCCCCATGGTTGCCTTGGGATTAGTAGGCTATGTAATAGCCCTTGGAGTAATTTCTTTGTTGGCTTGATGGCCTGGCATGTTGGACAAGTTCAACAGAACTTATCCACTTCACAGCCAAGTTTTGGCCAGCAATATAACCTGTGGGTATAATCTGTGGTTCTTTGGGCACTGAAATGCCCAAGAGTCCTTTGGGCTGGGTCAATGACCTTGGCAATTATATTGTTACCCTTGTACTTTGCATGTGGAAGGCATAGAGCCTTCTTGTCACCACAATTTTTCATGTAGAGGAGACCTTTCCTCTCTGTGAATTGAGGAAAATGGCTCAATTAAGCCATTGTTTTTGCAAGCAAAGACTCACTATTATACCCTTTGCAGATGGCTTTGATGAAATCAGGTCAATCCCTGTAATCTACAAGAGGTACTCATGATGTTCCAGTGGATTTGAGAATCATTGGATCCTCCTCCACATTAGTGTGAGGGGTTTCCTCAGTACTCTTTTCCACAGCTGAGGCCATTTCTTGTGCTTCTAAGATACAGGTTTCCCATTTCTCAGCAAGTTGTTTGCTCTTTTGAGGGTTTATTTCACCCTCTATTGTTATTGTTTTCAGTTCAAGCATCTGTCCCAGGGGAGATCATCCCCCTTTGAGTCTAATCACACATCTATATTGGCCTAGTCAACCTCTTTATTGTTGGGGGCACTATTCCCCTCTTCCATTTTGTCATATTAGGACAGACAGTCTGCTACTCACTTCTCTGAACCTTTGGCATAGATAATTTGCATGTCAAACTGTGACATGTAGTCAATTCAGTGGATCTGTCTACTCAACAGCTTTTACTGTGTTTTGAGGTATTCCACCTCATGATCAGTAATAATCATAAACTTGAACCCAAGGAGTTTATCCTCCTATTTCAATAAGGCTTCAATTATTGCAAAAGTCTCATTGAGTGTCACTCCATTTTTTTAACATACAAACCCTGCTGGGCAACATGTCTTCCAATCAGGTCCTTGCCCATACAGTATACCTACCCCATAAAGGGATGTGTTACATATGAGCCAAATGGGCTTTTCTTTTCTTGGATCAATAGGCGTTAGGATCAGATATTTACATGTCAGATCCTTGATTATTTGTAAAGGGATGTTCATTTCTCTGGATCCCCATTAATGGCATAATGTATGCTGAGATGTCTGACATAAACTATGCCAAGTACTTGGCTAGTTCTACAAATTGTTGGACTTCATTTAGGAACTTAGGTGTCCTCCAGTCATGAATCTGAGACATCTGGTCTCTATCAGCATAAATGCCTTTCTGGTCAATTATATGATTCAAACAGTCAAGTTTTTCAGCAGAGAGGTCACACTTCTTCTGCTCCAGGTAGAAGTCAGCCTTCTCTAGTATTTCAAATACAATCTGGAGATGCCATTCATGCTCCTCCAAGGTATTACTATAAATGAATATGATGTATACAAACCATCCAATGTGATCTCTAAAAATCTCTGTCAACAGATGTTGAAATGTCATGGGGGCATTACAGTCCCCCCTGTTACATGACTCAACTTACAAAAGTTCCATAGATTGTAGCAAAGACTGTCTTCCAGACATCTTCTTCCTCAATCCTAACCTGTTCATATGTGTTTAAAAGGTTAATCTTGGAGTGGTATTTCACTTTAGCTATGTCCATATGGATCTGATTCTGATCCAGGAATGGGGTCATATCTTTGATCATGTTATTGTTCCTTTTGTGGCAATCTATGATTGTCCACAATTTCCCACTTTTCTTTGGGATGCAAGGCATTGGAGTGGCCTGAGGAACACTTTTCATGACCCACCAGCCTGCATTTGTATATAGTCAGATTTTATCTGACAGTTGTTGTTTTAGCACATTAGCATATTGTGGAAGATGATAAGCATAATGCTTGTCATCTTCAACCAGCAGAATTCTATGATTGACTTCCCACAATGGAGGGAGCTTTTGGACCATCCTTTCAAGCCCATGCTTGTATTTCTGGAACCATTGGTTCCTCAACTGGGGTTCTTGGATTTCCTGCCATGGGTAACCTTTGAGCAACTATCTATGCAGCCTAGCTGCAATGTGAGCTGTTGCTTTAAAGGGAAAACATTTATTCCTGTGACCTTCACAAATGCTGGGCTTATGAAATTGCCTATATTTCCAGTATCTATTATGATATATGTATGCCTTGCATCCATTGACCTTCATTTTGATGGTTGCACATTTGTGCATCTCTGGCCCCATCCATGGCCAATTACCCTTTGCAGATGACTCTGCTGTATGTTTGGTATTCATTGTGTATTGGAAAGCTCAGCCTTTTTGGGGGTTTTCCTTATCTCCTGCTGTATTCATTGTGGCCATTTGGACCACTGGCCTAGTTTCCAGGCTCCTGAAAATGATTGAGATGTTACCATGTGATATGCTCACCACAAGGTCATCATAGAATTTGAATATCTTGTTTCTGTCGAGGATTCTAAGGGGGACATTGTCAATTGTCCTCAGCTCTCTCATGGTGCTCTCCCATAAACTCTCAGAATATCCATTCCAGCCCATAATATGGGCATAATCCCCAGCATTCTTTGACACCCACTTGATTACTCTTGTAGTTTTCACTACACAATTCACCAATGTATGCAATGCATAGCAGATGTGATCTATGTCCATTCCATAGCCTCTAACTTGTGCTTGTTCACTATTGTCTTACCCATGGTCATATTTGTGTCTTGCAAATTGCTGTGGGTGTTGTTGAGCAACAGCCAGAGATGGTACTCCATTGATAGCATGCTCAGATATGTGCTCTATCCAAGCATTACAATCAGGGCACAAAGTGCCTTGGTGGATTGCACCATATAGTGGAGACCATGTCCATTTGGGGAATTATATATCCCTTTGGAGGGATAATCCCTCCATTTCAACCTCAATATTGGAGCTGGTTCTATTGGACTTCTCTTGAGTCCCAGATCTGGGGCAGCTGTCAACCTCCTCTTCTTGATAGATTCAGACAGTCCCTACTTGAGTCTGTAACTTAACTTTGTGTTGGTCAATATGGAGGCCTGCATGGTCCTTCCTTTGGTCCTATAGGCTCTTAATGAGAGCTTTTATGCTCTCTTCCAACTTGTTATTATTATTATTGGCTCTGTTTATCAGAATGTACCACTATTATCTTCACTAGCAGATTTAGTCTCTCCCATTCCATGACTCTTAGATGGTGTGCTATCATATGACATGCTGAGCACAGTCACTCATCTGACAAGCCATTTGTAGGCTCATCCTCAGGTCTTCTAGGTGAGATCCTCACCTCTCTCTGCTTCCAGCATTCTGGAACTTGTTCTAACATGTTTTGTGCTGCCTTAGGCCTATTCTGAGGGTTCTCATTGCCCTCATGTGCCTTGACACATCTGCCTTATCACTGGTAGGTGCTGTATCATACCTTGCAGCTCTACTCCTCTCCCCTTTGAGCTCAATACTCAAGGGTTCATTCTATTATGTAGATCATTTGTATGAGCTAATAAGTGGTGGTGGAGGGACTGGGAATGTGTCAGGTTTGTCCATGACATCTTGTTGAGGTGTGCTGACAATTTCCTGTAGTTTTTATCACCAGTCGCACTTAAGTCCTTGCTTATCCTCTCTTTCCCTCAATCAACACTTTTTGATGTATCTCATTGTCCTCACTCTCAGGTAGCACAATCTCATGCACTTCCTCTGCATCTCTGTGGGCTGGAGCATCTCCACTTCAATATGCAACACCTCCATCCTGCTGTCTGGCCAGTTCATTACTTGTGTTAACCTGTGCTGCACTTGTTTTGATCTGCAGTAAATCTTGGGTATATGCACTCTCCACGTCCTCTGGAGGCTCAATAGGCTTTCTAGGTTGTTGTATTTTGTCACTGCGACACATTGCCCATTACCTTTCTGTCCTCTCTCAACACTTTATCAACCTCTAATGTGACCTTCTCAGCTTCTAGCTTGCCATCTTGCTTTTGCATGCCTTCAAGCTTGTTGTTACAGTTTCTATGGACCCCCTACTCTTTTCCTTGCCTTCTCCTCTCCCATTTCCTACCATCATCCTCAACCACCTTGGTCAAGATCTCTTTGAGAAGATCTTCACCAACCTCCATCACCTGAACATCCTGGGCTCCACCTGGGCTGAGCTCCTGGATGAGACCCTGTTCAACAGGTAGGCTATGTCTTACCACCTTTGGGCTTATTCATCCCTCACTGCCTTCAGATGGACCCTTCCATTTTATATACTTACCTATGCTTACCTGTGCTTCATTTCCTCTTGTAACAGATACTGCCTTCTACATTGCATTCTCTTGTATGTGATGTGTTCCCCTTATATCCATTGTTCACTCATCCCATGATACACAATATGATGACCTGCATCAAACAAGTTTCATGCATGGCTAGAAAAGCCTTAGTCAAAAACATTAAAATTCTACTACTACAAGCAGTTAGAATCCCTCAATACTTTAGGACCAAATGACCTTAATATGACCTATGCACCATAATTTTTCCAAATTATTTTGCCCAAGAATAAGGGGGTAATCAATATATTTCTCACTTCATAGCATTGCTACTACTTAAAAATACATTGCTAAATATCTCCATAAATATTATCTATATAGCTAAGTGTCACTGAGATAAAATGGTCATGTGACTCAGCATGACTCATTATGACTCATAATTCTCTCAGCAATTACTTGGCATATAACCTAGTACAAAAATGGCTATATGAATTAATATGACTCAGTATGACTCATTATATCTTGGAATTTGTAAGCAGCCAAGACCTCTGATTGGCTAGCACAGCCCCTCTAAATACTTATATAAGGAGAGCTTTTGAGGCCACTCAGAATCATCAGATTTTAATCAGATTTCAATCAGGTTTTAAGTTCTTCTATTCTCTGATCACCATCATTGGAGTCCCCACAGGTAACCTTCAGAGGACCTAGTGCAGGACAGCCTCCAATTCTATTTTACACTGCTGGCTATGTTGTTAGGAGCAAAGACTTGTACTAATAGTGGACAAGTGCAATATTAGCATCCTCCACTCCAATGTTATTGGTCATTTCCTGACCATCTCACTCCCCTATGAGTGATGCCTGAGATGGTCCATTGCATTTGAAATGTTTGCTGTGCTTGTTGCAATGGTCTTATCTGTGAATGTCTTTGCTTGACATTCTTTGTCAATGCACTCATATACTCAACCTTCTCTGTTGGCCATTGGAGTACCCTTGTTGATCTTTCCAACCTCAACCTCATCACCTGCTGCCTCTTGGCCTTTTCCACACAATCTCCTGATATGTGGCATCCATATTGCATGCATGGCTTTCAACTTGTTGTACCCTTCTCTGAGCTTCCTCTAACTTTTCCCTGGCCTGTTTTGACTTTTCCAGACTTGTTCTGGACCTCTTCATACTAGCTGCATGCACTGTTGAATCACTTAGTAAGGTATTCCATGTCATATTGCACTGTCTCACAGTTTCAAAAATGCTTATAAATTGCTTTCAGGACTGTGCATAATCTCATGTGTTGTGTTGTACAAGTGAGTTCTTGTAGTCATGGAATCAGACTGGTGGGGTTCCTATGAGATAATCTGCTAGATTCTGCTTTTTAGCAAGTTGCTGAATCATTATGCACCATGGTAACCAATTCCAACTGGACAGTTGAAGCTTAATGACTTCAATTTTCTCATGAATAGTCATTGTGGGATTTCAAGTTCTAGGTGAGTGGGCTACTGAGCACAGGTAAGGCTCATAACATATAAAAGCTCTAGCAAGTAGACACTTGAGATGAAGACTACTGTACCATGTTTGAAATAGTCAATGATTAAGTAAGCAAATACTAAATATGGAATAATAATTCCAAGAGTTAAGTCAGCTGCAGCTATGTGGCTCAATTGAATGAGCTTCCAATCAATGGAAAAATGAACAACAGTGTTTTCCAACTCTATTGTGTTAATGGATGGGTTGAGCCTTTGGGAGAATGAGACAATGGTGTCTCTCACTTTCAACAACCCCAGAGTGACCATCTCTGTGACCTGCTCCATTTTGATAGAGGGAAATAAGATCTGAATAATATTATGCCAAAATCAGCAATCCAATCAATAAGTAACAAGTTTGATGAGACAACTTACACCAAGTGCCTGAGGCTCAGGAAACTCTTGGTATCATGGCACCCATCCTCCTTCAAGACAAATTGTTTCCATGCATCCAAGTCCTTATCCAAACCACAGTAGTCTGGCATTTCTGTGATGATTATCATTATCACTATAAGGAGGATGACCTTGGAGTGGGCATCAATCTCTTTCTTCATTTTCTTCCACAAGTTAGTGTGATCCTGGGAGAAAGTGTATTCAGCAATGATAAGAATTTCAGGAATTTGAGGGTCCATTAGATATGCAAGAAAGAGGATAAAGTCAGGGGTCACCATAAATCCATCTTCTGGTGATTGAAATGGAAGGCTCATTTCAACCTTGGCACAGAGCATATATTTGTCATATGGGAGGCTGTACATTGTGTTACAGACACAGTCCCTGAAGTCAGTGAGGAATGTCTCATGAATGGACTGCAATATCTCTACAATGAGCACACTGTCCAAAGAACTGTAGGTTAATCTATTATGGTATGAAAACCCTGGGTAGGCTTTATATTAAGTGCACTGTCATGTTTGCTTACTTTGACCTTCTCTGAAAAGGGACTACTTCTCACATGAGGTGTGTGTTATGGTTAAGGAGGATACTCCTACTCAATTTCCTCCTCTGTCTCCTCCTTATCACCCACTGACTCCAATCCCTTCATCAGTCACCCCTCCCCCTCATCTTGACCATCCCAGTGCCTCTCTTTTTGCCTCCCTGTTCTCCAACCTCTGGGACTACCACATCCCAGCCTCAACCTGGGCTGACCTCCTAGACAAGTCCCTCTTCGAGGGATAAGGCTATTCCCATCAGATGGGCATCTCCTGCACCACCTCCAGATACTTCCCTCTCCCACTGCCTCTCGGACTTCCCTGTTTCTCCTCTGACTCTTACTATACTCCTTCTGACTCACCTGAACACTGCCTCCTCCATAGCCTCTCTTGTGGCTATGTGTTTCCCCTTTTATCCTGTTCATTTATCTCATGTGCCTTGTGATGCGATGTACCTCCTTTCTTATTTATCATTAGGACTCCAATACCTGCCCTAGAGTCCCTAGTATATATATTGGAGTGCCGCCTGTATACTCCTTTCTCTCTAACCTTGATATACACTATTTCGTGTAGTCAAACCGTTCCTTGAGATCCCCTCTCTCATGCCTTGCCTCACCGCTGCCTCATCCTCCCCTTTACCAACTCTGGGCCAGTCCCAGTACTGCTAGCTTCGCTAGGCCATTCACACTTAACTCCATACAGAGGTGACCAAGTGTAGGAACGAGACATGGTTCTTCACGAACGTATACCATTGTTACTGGTCGTAACAGTGTGCAATTGCCATGTATTCTTTGGTAGTAATAGTCCTGAAGATGTGGTAACCCTGATGTTCATGAGTTAGTGGATTGAATGGATTTCTTGACAACTGAAATTTCTTACCTTAATTGTATTTGTAGTATTTAGCTGTTTGCTGCAAGACCAGAGTGATTAGGCATCAAAAGATGGTTTAGTATTATCTTGAATGACTCTTCAAGGTGCATTTGTCAGATTTGATCCAATGGATCATAAAATTATGAATACTAAGGACTTTGATAATAGTTGAATTGTTCTGTGAAAAAAACATCTGTCCTATCTAGGCCATCTTGTGGGAGGAGGCAAACAGAAGAGGGTGATTTGGATGCTGCAGCTACATATTTCAATCTTTGGTGATCATAATCACTCAGATGATGGTGGCTAGGGAAAGACAGGGGAAGTCGTTGGATTGAGTATGGTGTATATGCAGTACAATGCCAACAAGTAGCTAGTGGAACAGAAGAGTCATGACATAAAAGAGAGAGCAGGTAGCAGCACTGTAAAACTGCTATAAAGCCTCCTGGAAGGAAGCTTCTCCAGTTGGGTTAGTAGCAAAAGAAAGTATATAAGAAGTGTGTAAATAGTTCAAGCCTAAAGGGATTTGAAGAAGAGCAGCAACAAAGAGAAGGATAATGCTATGGCTTACTAGGCTCAAAGTTAGAGATTCTGGATATATTCCAGAAATAAATGTAGTATTGGATTGATCAGATCAGCAGCAAAGGTGTTTGGGGTACAGCATTGATGGTGGAAACATGTCAAGAACTCAGAATGAACACTTAGAGGATTAGCACTAAACATCAGGAAAGATGCATTCCAAATGCTAAGTAGAGTGCTTTATAGTCCAGAGTTAACCAGACATTAAGCATTGTCATAAATAAAACAGGATAAATGAAAGGAACAGAAAGTTAATATGAAAATATATGCTGTAAGTAAGGAACCATGGGTACATAACTGTAATATAACATCTAATCAGCACATAAAGCTACAGACCAAAGGTGTAAACTGCTTGAAATGGATTCCAAAATGAAAGGTGGTAGGAAACAGAGGTTCTGAAGGTTGGAACATGAATGGATAGTCAAGGATATAGAGGAGTGGCTAGGAACACTTTGGAACAATGTATGAAAAGAGTAGATCAATAGTATACACTTCCCATGGTCTTGTGCATGCAGAGAATGTAGAATCTCTACATTCACAAGGGACTTTGTTGCTGACTGTTCCAAGTCAGCCACACATCACTTATATAAGTTGGGGAAGTTGTGTCTGAGTCTGAAAATTGTAGCAAACCTGTGCAAGTCACCCTTAACCCACCACATGTCTCTCTGTCCCATCAACCCTTTCCTTGCCTTGCAATGTCAGCCAGCTTCATCTCCATTCTCTTCCTAGCTGGTGCTCCAGATGCAGAAGATGATGCCAAGCATAGCATGGAAAAAATAGTCACAGAGATGGCAAAAATATTGCACAATTGCACAATGTGTGTCCCAGATGACAAAGAGGAGCTGCAGGAAGAACAAGACAACCAGATGGTGTTCTGGAATCATAATGAGGTGAGTCCAAACAATTGGATCAATGAGGAATGGGACTGATCAACCCAGTTGCTAGCTTTTGATGCAGGAAGCACTGGAACAGCTTTGAATACTGGGCCTCAAGCCCCAGATCAACAAGGAGACAATTGAGCTGGCCACACAATGTGGATGCATTGCATGCAAAGTGGACAGAGGAGTTGAAAATGTGCAAGGCTGAGGTGATCTGTGCAGAGAGCAAGCAAAAAAGACAGGACCTGGCTAAGAACAAGCCAGGAACCTCACAGATAACTACCAGTCTGTGTCAGGCACCCACCCCACCTTTTATTACCTGTTCTGTATACTCAGGGGGTTTGGTAGGAACTTGCTTGGTGATGTTGGTGGAAGTTGTCCACCTGGCAAAATGAAAGGTGAGCTCTTCTGGTTTGATCAGATGCATGTAATGACTTGTGGGTTTGTCTTTCGGTTGAGCTCCTTCTTCATACGGGTATTTCACACTAAAATGAGACTTCTGGGGCAGAAATCAAAGTCTTTGATTTGATTCTTGAATGTAGCTTCACAGTGTTTGATGGATGTGAAGTGAGCTTTGAGAACATGTTCTTGAATACCTTCCAAGTCTTCTTTGCATTTCTGGAACTGGTGCACTTACCATGCTATCAATCCAGGGGTGGAAAGCAGATCAGCATCTGGTAGAGGAACGAGGAATGTTGCTTCCAACAGGTTGAAGGAAAAAAGTGGTTCCATGTCATGGACCATAAAGTATGGGGATAGTCATGTCAATCTCTGGATGGATACTTGTTCTGTCCAAAAGACAGAGGAAGCTGTGTATGTCCAGTGAGACTTGTCTCCCTGGGAACTTTTCATGATGGCTTCCCAGACATTGAAGTGACATTGCTCCACAATCCCATTTGCTTGGGAATTGTAGGGTAAAATGCAAATGTGTCAGATGTGGTACTTGGATGCAAGCAGATCAAGTACTTGAATGAAACTTGGGCCATTGTCAGTGATGATCTCAGAGAGTGGACCCCATCAACAGTGAAAAACACAAGAGTGGATGTGTTCTTAGATTGTAACATGCGCCATTTCAGATATGCTGTGAGAGCACACCAGGCTTGCACAATATACCTATAGCCAGCAACTCATGGCATTAGCACCATATTGATATGAGCTTTATGAAATAATCCTCCAACCATTCCTTTGGTTGGAGGAATGTGGAGCTTCCAAGTCTGTTGAACCTGACATTTGTGGCAAATACAAATGTACCACTTCACATTATCTATCAACATGGGCCACCAGAATCGCAGGAGGAGTCTGGTATGGACAGTGAAGACACCCTTGTGCCCAAGATCATCATGGGCCTCCTTAATGAGTCTGTACTACTTGTGCTCCAGAACA
Source organism: Boletus subgraveolens (assembly GCA_038092555.1). Lineage (NCBI taxonomy): Eukaryota > Fungi > Basidiomycota > Agaricomycetes > Boletales > Boletaceae > Boletus > Boletus subgraveolens. Next base: position 13,721 of record JBBPQP010000429.1, on the reverse strand, counting down.
ACAAGCTGATGGCAGCCATGAGGTTCATAACATCAGAGAGAATTGTTGAGGACAAAGAAGTGAGTTGTTGAGTTGATGAAGGATTTATAGTTGTGGTCTGATAGGTTTGGAGGATGTTCCTGCAAGTTCAGGAACTGTTGGATGAGGTGAATGTGATCCTCATGAGCTTTTGCTTGACTTGATCAAGGGATGGTCAGATTGACATCATCAGTGTCCTGAATATCAGAGTTAGTGGTGCCAAGAATAAGGGAATATATGGAGGGAGCAGTCCTAATGTCTGTATACATTCTAGGATAGTAAATAGGAAGTGTAGGAGGTAAGGAAGCATAAAGTGGATGAGTATCTAGCAAATTGTAAAGTAGTGGGGAAGAAGGAGGATCATTTAGCAACACAATCACAAAAGAATAGGCATTGTAAAGCCAATCCTCAGAGTTGTTGTCTTTGATTGGGTCAATTTCAGAGGTAGGTCTCTGAAATAACCTATCTGTGCCAGTATGATAATCTGCAGAGATATGAACAAGGTTGAAGTGGAACAGGAGGATTCCTGTGATCCATTGATTGATAGTAGTGTTGGGTTGAAGGTCCAGGTTGTTGATCATTCCTTTGACATATTTCACATTCATTTCAACTGTAAGATTAGTAATTTCGAAGATGAAAATCCAAACTGCCCATAAGGCTCAGAACAACCCGTAAAGCTCAAGCTCACTTGAAAGTAGCAACTCTCTACCTCACTCAAACTGATGGATCCAAATCGACTTGGATAACAGTTTATGTTCTTCTCTTCTTGGGATAGAATGAATCCAACCACTATCATGGATGTGTTGACTGCCAGGATTGTCTCTCATCTGCTCTCATAGTTTAAACAGCAGAGTGCCGGAGACTTTATGATCTTATTCTTTAGATGTTCCATAGCCTCTCTCTGACGATCTCCCCATTCAAATGTGATCCCTTTCTTTGTCAAGTTGATGAGTGAATGGGTGATTTGCACAAAACCTTGGATGAAAATTTGAAGGACTCTGCATATACCCAGAAATCCTCAGACTTGTGAGATGGTAGTACAGTCCAGCCAATCCCTAATCTTCTGAACCTTCACATCAGGAGGGACGTGTCAGTCAAACATGTACTTGTGTCCAACAATTATTGCATCTAGAGCAGCAAGCACAAACTTCTTTATGGATATGATAGCTCTGACATTCTGTAAATGCTGTAAAATGCAATGAACAACAATCAGATATTCCCAGATGAAGCAACAAATTCCCAAATTCTCAGGGATGGTTTTATATGTTCCATCATGCCAATGATACTGAGTGGTTCCTAACTTGACTGGAAGGTCATCAATAAATAGCATCATATAGTCCAGGATCTTGTCCTGTAGTATAAATGACATGTCAGCCTGGTATACTCATACTGATTCATATGTCCCATAGATAAGGCTGTAAAGCAGTGAGATCCTAGAGGGGTGGTGAATGATGTCATGTCATGAGATTCCACATGCAAAGGACACTGGTCATAGCCTGTGAACACATCCATTATGCCATAAACAGCATACAGTGACCTTCAAAACTGTTGCAATATCTGAATGCAATGTGGTGTGCAAAGCACACCACAAACACCTGTGGGAATTTCACTTAGCTTTGGTGGGACCAAATATAGTACATACCCCTGGCTACAACCTGGCCCCTAGATCATGTGATGTGGTTGAGTGGCTGTGGATATATGCATATTTCAAAACAGCAATACCATTGCAATAGTTTTGCACCTGTTGGTAGAAATGGTGGAATTTCATTGAAATGAATGATAATTGACAATGTTTGATCATACAAACAAAGATACACATATAAATATCATGTCTGAGTTTGAAATAGTTCACACACATCTTTATTCCCAATCACATCATCATAAAATCCATTTCTTCTACTCAGAAAAACACCAATCTCTCTTTGCTTGATGCTGGTCAATCTGCTCACTCCATTGCTGCTAACACTGGTCTCCATGCCTCCACCATCTCTAGACTCCACTCCAAAGAGTGTTCTGAGCTTCAAAGGTCTACTGGAGATTGTCCATCCAAGCTTTCCTCAGCCAATATTTGATATGCTATCCATTTTATCTCTTCCGGAAAGGCAGAGAATGTTGTTCAAGTGACCAAGGCCCTCACCAATGTGGTCAATCAACCCCTCTCTATCACCACAGTACACCACAACTTGAAAAAAACTGGTATGAAGGCTGTGGTGAAGTTCAAACAACCTTTTCTCTTTACCAAGCATCGCAAGGCTCATCTGGATTTTGCCCATGCTCACAAGGATTGGACTGTGGAGGATTGGAAGAAGGTGATATGGTCTGATGAGACTAAAATCAATCACCTAGGGTCAGATGGGCACAAATGGGTGTGGAAAAAGGCAAGTGAGAGGATCAGTAATAGAGTGGTTGAAGGTACAATGAAGTTTGGAGGAGATTCTTTGATGATGTGGGGATGTATGACTTGGCAGAGAGTTGGCTATGCTACCAAGATTGATGGTAGGATGGATGGGGACCTTTACCTTCAGATTTTGAAGGATGAACTGCTGGATACTCTGTAGTATTATGGTCTTGATTCTCCTAACATCATCTTTCTTTCAGCAGGACAATTGTTATGGTTGAGGAGACCCTATACCCATTTTCTCATTCTCCTCCTTCTCACCATTTCCCAACTCCTATTTCCTCATCAGTTACCCCCTCATCCCATCTCGACCACCCTGGCTCCTCCTTCTTTGCTGAGATCTTCACCAATCTCCAAGACTACCAGATCCCCATCTCCACCTGGGCTGACCTCCTAGATGAGTTGCTCTTCGAGGGATAAGGCTGTGCCTCATCACCTCCAGGTACTCCTCTCCTCTCATCACCTCTCAGAATGTTCCTTTTCTTCCATGACTCTTAGTTACTCACTCTGACTCACATAGACACTGCCCTCCTACATAGCCTTCTCTCATAGGTTATGTGTTCCCCTTATATCCCCTTTGTTTATCTTACATGCTACATAACACAACATGTCCCTTCCCTTATTTATCTTTAGGGCTCCAATACCTGTCCTAAAGTATCTACTATATATATTGGAGCACTGCCTGTACCTATCTCTCTCCCTAACCTTGATATACACTTATTTGTGTTGTCAACTCATTCCTCAAGATCCCCTCCCTCATGCCTCACCTTCTCTCTGCCTCATCCTCTCCTCTACCAACTCTGGGCCAGTCCCAGTACTGTTGACTATGGTCAAGCTGTTCACTCTTAACTCCTTTGGAGTCATCCAAGAGTAGGAACAAGATGACATGTTCACAAACATGTACCATTGTTACACCAGTCATAACAAAATATCAAGGTTATGCCTTACCAGTGCTATCAAGCCTGAACCCCCTGGAGACTATCCAGTGGTAGTCTAGAACCCAAGCAAGACGTGGTCCATATGCCTAGATTTTCTACTCTACCAAGATAGAGAGGCCTTTTCTAACAAAGAGCAACACATCTCCCCACCACAACCCAATCCCCCGTCTCATACCTTCTCTCCCATCCCCCACTTCAACTCTCTCCAACCCTCTTGAAAGATTAGTTCTCAGCCAAAAATCAGAGCCTTCGCTCCCCCACCTCGTCATTATACCCCATTTCCTGCTCTATCCAGAGCCTCCTCCAGTGAACACCACCAACCAGAGATCCAGGTTGACACCCCTAGCCAACTTTCCATATCCAAGGAACCCAAAGAGGACTCTGACGATGATGGACAAGCCTATGAAGACTTTGTTAGAAGAACAGACTTCCTTCTCAACCTACCCACAGGTCCACCCAACAATGACCCAGACCCAGGAGACAAAGACAACAACAAAGACAACAACATGCCTGGAGTTAAAGCTGCCTTACCAGAGGAGTTCTCCAGAGAATCCAGTGATGCAAACAAATGGCTCATGGCTATGGAGGGCTACTTCTCCCTCAATGATATGTTCGGAGACCTTGCAAAGAGTTATATCTTCCTCAATTGCATGCAAAAGGGCAGAGGAAAGGCTTTTATAGAAGCATGGCTTGCCAAGATTAAAGATGGAAGAATTCCCCACAGGAAAACCCACTTTGCTGCAATTAGGAATGCATTCACCAACACGTTCACCTCTTACGACACTGCTGCCCAAGCACAAGTTGAACTCTCTTTGCTTGTTCAGGATACCAGAGACTCCCAAAGATTCAAGAAATATGTCTCCAGCTTTTCTCTCCTCTCAGTTAGTTCCAAGATCACTGATCTCAACACCCTACTGGAATGGTACCTGCAAGGACTCGACCCTCAGATTGCCATCCAGCTCACCATATCTGGAACCCTCCAAACTGCCACCTCCATGGAAGATATTATGAGAAGAGCAGTGGCCTGATTAACACCAAAACCAGAGCAGTGGAGATCCAACCCTCTGTTGGAAGACCATCCTCTACCGCCATGGACCCACTGGATAAATTCATCAAGGACCTTTTGTGTGGGCAAAGTAGGGACAAGATTTTGAGGACACTGAGATTCTCATTTGATCCATCCCTTGATGAAGAAGAAGTCCCAATAGAGTGACTAGAAGCTACTATGTGGAACAATGAACACATCCACATCCTTAAAACCCAAGAGGATCCCACTACTGCATTTTCAGCCAGTACCCACCCCAATGGAGGAGATGCAAGGAAGGCACCACTGGGTGCCAGGAGCTCCCCAGCACCAGCACATTTTTTAGGAGGAAGGGCTGAACCAACATCAGTTCCTTCCGTTATGATTGCCCCTGTATTTATTTCCAAATCAAGATTGAATTCTATTCATATTCCCCTCTTGATCTGGAAGTAGGATGGCAAAATCATTGGCATGTGCACACTTTTGGATTCAGGAGTTATGGGCTGCTTCATAAACAGAGAAGCAGTCATACATCTGGGCTTACCTGTCACCAGACTTTGCCAGCCTATCAAGACATGGAACACTGATGGTACTGAAAACTGGTCAGGTATCATAAAGTTCAAGACTACAGTCATCTTTGTTATGATATGTAATATTTTCAAACTTTTCATCACGACACCTATATCAACATTTTACTTCATAATATTTGACACATTGCACGTGACCGTGGGAAAGGTCACCTGATCACAATGATGTCATAGCACGTGTTATTAATTTCCACTCTTCTCTCACGATGCTACACTTCTTTTTCCCATCATCAACTTCTTCTTCTCACACCTGTGTACTTTCATTTGACCATACTTAGTAATTACTATTTACAGCACTTGGTCCGTGCTCACTTCTCCTCAGTATATATACCTGTACAGTATATCATAGCACCTCAGTCTAATCCACTTGTCATTCCTGTCCTGCTGGCATCTACAGTTCAGTAAGAAAGTTCTGATTAAGGACCAAGACTACTCTACTTTTTCCATCTGTCCCTTGCCAGCTTATTGGTGTTCGCTGTGTCTGTCCGGCTAGTGGTTGTTATTTGTAGCAACTCACAACAATCTTGGACTATGGAGGAATAAAGGAACAGTGGGACCTTTACATCCTTAGTTGCAGCAAGGATGACATCATCCTCAGAATCTCTTGGTTCTGGTCAATCAATCCAGATATTCACTGAATGGAGGGGCATGTGATGATCACATTATCCTGATATTGAGACACTGTGGGCACCAACCCCAAGGTTTTGAAACAGCAGTACCTTATGAGGTACTTGGGCAGTGATGATGAAGAACAGATAGAGTGAGAACTCATAGAAGGGTTTAGAAAGTGGACACCAGTCCAGCACACTAGGTTCTTTTGTGCCCACAGAGATACACCAGAGTTTGTATTGAGACAAACTACACTATCCACAGTGATAGCACAATAACAAGACAAAGTGACCACCACAATCCCTAAGGCCTTCTGAGACTACAAGGACATCTTTAATAAGAAAGACACAAAGCTTCCTCTGTCTAGACTATACAACCATGTCATCAAGTTAAAGGACTCATTCATACCACAGCATGCGAAGGCCTACCTGTTGAACCCTGCGGAACAGCAAGCTTGTAAGGAGTTTGTTGAAGAACATTTGAAAAGCAGAAAAATCATACCATTCAAGTCCCCCCAAGTGTCTCTTTTTTTTTCATGCAAAAGAAAGACAGGAAGCTGTGATCCTGCCAAGACTACCAATACCTTAACCAACACACAATCAAGAACACCTATCTCCTACCCCTCATATCTGACTTGGTGGACAAACTCAAAGGATCCACCATGTTCACCAAAGTTGATGTCAGATGGGGCTACAACAATGTCTTGATCAAACCAGAAGATCAGTGGAAGGCTACCTTCCTTACTCCCTTAGGACTTTTTGAACCTGCTGTCATGTTCTTTGGAATATGCAACTCCCTTGCCATGTTCCAGGTGTTTATGAATGACATTTTTGGAGATTATATAGCAGAAAGATGGCTTATCATCTATATGGATGACCTCCTCATCCACTCAGTGGATGTGAAGTTACATGAGGAATGTACTTGGAAAGTGCTCCAACACTTCTAAGAACATGAAATGTTTCTCAAACTGGAAAAGTGTATCTTTGCTGCACCTGAGGTGGAGTACCTAGGAATGGTTGTCAGCAAAGACGGGGCAAAAATGGACCCTGCCAAGCTGAAGGCTATTGACAAATGAAAAACCCCAGTGGACATGAAGGATGTCAAATCTTTCTTGGGATTCTACAACTTCTATCACAGATTTATTCCCTCCTTCTCTGCCATTGCCCATTCCCTCATCAGCCTCACCTTGAAGACCCAGCCCTGGCATTGGGATGCCCCTCAAGAAACTGCATTTCAAGCTTTCCAATGAACTTTTACCGCGAAGCCCATCTTGGCCTTTCCTGACCCCTTCAAACTGTTCACTGTTATGACTGACACCTCCCTCATGGCATCCGGTGGTGTCTTGATGCAATCTGATTCCAACGGTGATCTGTGCCCTTGCAGGTATATCTCCTGAATGTTCTCACCAGCAGAATGAAATTATGATGTCTTTGACCACGAACTGCTCACCATCATACATGCTTTGGAGAAATGGCACCAGTACCTACTGAGCTCCTTCCACTCCATAGTGGTCCAGACAGCCCACAAGAACTTGACATACTTCAAAGAGTCACAGAAGCTGTCATGCCAGCAAGCATGCTGGTTGCTCTTTCTGCAGGACTTTGACCTGTCCTATGTTGCTCTTCCAGGAAGTAAAATGGCCCCTGTGGATGCCCTGTCCAGGAAGGACAGTGTGAATATATTGAATGACAACACCACTATTCAGATGCTGCCAGATAATGGCTTCAACCACCAACTCCACACTATCGACTTAGTGCTGGCCAACAAAATACACTCCTCTTTGGCTACTGATCCTCTTGTGTTGGATGTCCTCCATTATATGGAGGAAGAATCCCCTCCTCTCGGCTGCACAGTTGCCACTGACTGGTTCTATGTCAAGGGGCATTTGTACTTCAAAAACTGCCTCTATGTCCCTATGGATGCCCACCATGACCTCATCTCTGCTGCCCACTCCTCCTTCGAGAGTGGCCATGGAGGCCACCTCCATACTGTTGCACTCCTCTCATGTGACTACTGGTGGCCTGGCCTTTCCTCTTTCATTTGAAGATACATCACCAGCTGTGCTGTCTGTCAAGTGTACAAAGTGCAGACCCACCTCACCGTTCCCCCCCTTGTCCCCCTCAACTTCACCACCACCCATCCCTTTCAACACCTTTCTGTGGATCTGATCACCAACTTGCCTTCAATGCAAGGATTTGATTCTGTCATGGTTGTGGTTGACCATGGACTTATGAAGGGGGTAATATTGGCCCCTTGTATGAAAATGGTGGATGCCACCGACATAGCCTGTTTATTTTTTGAACATGTGTTCAAATGGTTTAGTCTCCATGACCATCTCCTCTCTGATCGAGGCCCACAATTCACATCAGCCTTCACCAAGGAACTCACCCACCTTCTTGGATACAATATCTTACTCTCCACTGTGTACCATCCTCAAACTGATGGGGAAACGGAATGGTACAATCAAGAACTGGAGATCTACTTGCACATCTATTGTGATGGCATTCCCCAGAAGTGGCTAGACCTTCTTCCCTTTGTGGAATTTGCCCACAACTCAGCAGAACACTCTGTTACCCACAAGTCACTGTTCGCCCTAATGCTTGGATATTCTCCTCACTCCTACCTGGTGATCGGAAAAATGCTTAACCCCACCCTTGAAACCTGCCTTTCTGATCTAGATGAAGCACAGAAAGAAGCAGAGGCTGCACACACCCTGGTGCCACAGAAAATGAAAAAATGGAACCTCTTCTGGTTCCAGCCATGGAAGACAGGAGATAAGGTGTGGCTTGACAGCTGCAATCTTAAACTACAGATCCCATCCTGGAAGCTATCCCCTTGCTGAACTGAACTGTTTGAGATCTCCACCATGATCTCCAAAGTTGCTTATCAGCTAAAACTTCCACTGCAATGGAAGATCCATGATGTCTTCCATGCCTCCCTGTTATCGTCCTATCAGGAAACCCCCAAACATGGACCCAACTTCCCCCACCCACTTCCAGAACTCCTTAGGACTGAGAAAGAATACAAAGTGGAGAAAATTATTAATCATTGTGGAATGCACTGAAGGAGGCAATACCTGGTACACTGGCAGGGTTACCTGGACTTGGAATGAATGTGGGAACCTGAATCCCATCTGGGAAACGCCAAGGTGGTACTCTTTGAGTATAAAAGAAAGGTCAGACTCTGAAACCCCTCTCTTTTAAGTACTGTCTCCATCATCAATGTCAGCATTTTTGAAAAACCTCAAACATTGGAGGCACTTGAGTCCCTCCCCTTCTTCATAAGCGATGAAACACTCTGCCACCTTGTCTGCCAATACTGCCTCTATACCACTCTTCGATCCCTTCTCCCCTGGGCCTTCAGGGTCCAGACAAGTACCTCTTTCATCCTGGGCCCCGGCCTCCTTGATGGAAGGGACTCCCCCACCCCTATCCTTGCCATTGAGCAAACTGTGCTCAAACTACAAAACAACACCCTGGACCACCTCCATGTCACAGGAATCAACCTCTGCATCTCCCTCATTCCTGTTGTGAGTTGCTACGAATAACAACCACTAGCCAAACTTCAACACAGCAAACACCAATAAGCTGGCAATGGGACAAGATGGAAAAAGAATAGTCTTAGTCCTTAATCAGAACTTCCAGCCTGAACCATACACACCAGGAGGACAGGAATGACAAGTGGATTAGACTGAGGTTCTACAATATAATGTACAGGTATATATAGTGGTAGAGAATGTGCATGGACCAAGTGCTGTGATAGGTAATTACTAAAGGTGGTCAAATGAAAATACACAGGTGTGAGAAAGAGAAGTTGATGATGGGAAAAAGAAGTATAGCATCGTGAGAGAAGAGCAGAAATCAATAACATGTGCTATGACATCATTGTGGTCATGTGATCTTTCCCACAATCACATGCAATGTGTTGAATATGATGAAGTAGAATGTTGTACAAGTGATGGTAAATAAAAAGTTTGAAAATATTACATATCATAACACTACTCCCTCTTTAAGACTTGAATTCCAGACGAGTCATGCAAAAGTTTGATTTGGTGAAGTTTTTGTAAGGTGAAAATAAAGATTGAGAGTTTGCAGTGGAAAGTCCTCAGAGTTTACATGGTGTGGATGAGTTTAGACAATGGAAATCAGCAACTGCATCAGGGGCAGTGTTGATAATGTCTGAAGTTTCCCATGTTCTGTCCGTTTCATTATAACCTTTCCAGTGAACCAAGTATTGCAGCTTCCTTTTTACAAAGCAGGAACCAGCAATGTAATCTATTTCAAATTGTTCTTCTCTTGTTTTGTCAATCTCAATCACATCTGGTTGTGAGACAGGTTGACCAGGTAAAGTTTCTCAGTAAGGTTTAATGTGAGAGATGTTAACAGTGGGGTGAATGCAGATGGAAGATGGAAGAATCAATTCTATGGCATTTGGAAGGACTCTTTTGATCTGATAAGGACCGATCCATTTTTGTGTGAGTTTCTTTGTTGTATAATGTAGCTTTAATTTATTGGTTGATAACCAGACTTGCTGGCCACTAATGTACTCTGGTGCTTCTGACCTTCCTTTGTCAGCAAACTGCTTCATTTGTTCCTTAGATTCTTTGAGAGCCTGCTCTACTTCTTTGTGTGAATGATCAAACTCTTTCCCAAAGTCAGCACCTGGACCTGTTGCTTTTTCTTTGAAGCCCATGTGTGGGGCATAATTATGTGTGATAGTGAATGGAATGGAACTGGTGGAGGTGGAGGTGGTGAGAGAGTTGTTGTGGGAGAATTGTGCCATTTTGATCCAATCTGCCCATGCCTCTTGCTTCTTGGATATGTAAAAGCAGAGATATTGTTCTAGTTCTCTATTAATACACTCTATTTGTCCATCAGTTTGAGGGTGGTATGCGGTTGAGATCTTTTGGGAGATAGAGAGAAGTTTGCAAAGTTCTTGTGTGAAGTCTGAAATGAACTGAGGTCCACAGTCTGAAACTATAGTAGAGGGTAGTCCATGGATACACCAAATATTGTCTCTAAATAGAATGGCTAAGTCCAAAGAAGAAACTGTGTCGTAACAAGGAATGAAGACTACTTCTTTAGAGAAGTGGTCTATGACAACACAAATAGCTGTGTAGGTATTGGATTTAGGTAATCCAGTAATGAAATTGACTGAGAGATCTTCCCAGGGTCTAGTAGGTGTTGGTAAGAGAATGAGTTTTCCTGCTAGTGTCTTTGAGGATCCCTTTGTTTGGGCACACACTTGGCAGCTATCTACATAAATTTTAATGTCTTTGGTAACTCCAGGCCAAGAGAAATGTTGAGTAAGTAAGTTAATGGTACGTCCATGTCTGCAATGTCCTGTGATAGAATGATCATGACATAAGGAAAGAAGTTTGATATGTAAAGGTTCTGGTATGAAGTTTTTGTTTTTGTCATTTTTGAAAATATTACAATCAGACATGAAAGAGAAATCTTGAATAGCATTAACACCCAGTTTGGATGATTCTTGCCTCAAAGATTCCTTAAAGGAAGAAGATAATTGTATGTTATTAATAAAAAGATGAGGAGGAAGTATAGTAATGTTCTCATTGTGGTCCTTTACCACATCACCATGATCTGGTCGACGTGATAATGCATCTGCTTGTCTGGTGCTTGATCCAGGTTTATAAATAAAGACATAATTGAACTCTTGAAGAAGTGCATGCCATCGTGCTTGTTGTCCTGAAAAAGTTTGTGGCTTTTTCCAATATTCAAGATTTTTGTGATCTGTCCAAATCTCAAAGTTCTCTCTACCAATGAGGTAGTGCCTCCACTCTTCCAATGCATGAATAACTGCAAGGAGTTCTTTGTCGTAAATAGAATAATTCCACTCAGTGGAGTTGAATGAATGCAAAATGAAGGTGCATGGTCGCCAAAGTCCATTGTCCAATTTTACAGAAAGAACTGCTCCAGTTGCTATATCTGAAGTGTCAGTCTCGACTCTCATCTCCTGATCCTGATTAGGGTAGGCTAAAAGAGGAGCCATCTTGAATTTGTTCTTAAGTGTGTCAAACACTTTCTGTTGTTTGGAACCCCAATAAAAGGGAACATCTTTTTTGGTAAGATTGTTCAAGGGTCAGGCAATGTCTGCAAATCCTTCAATAAATCTGCAATAATAATTGCATAGTCCAAGGAATCCTTGGAGTCCTTTGAGTCGAGTGGGAATAGGCCAGTTCATAACTCCTGACACCTTCTTTTCCTGCATCTCAACTCTCTCTTCAGATACTACCATACCCAAAAAGTCCACTTTGTCCTTCAAAAACTGACACTTTTCTGGTTTTACATAAAGGTCATTCTTCTCCAAGCAGTGAAGAACTTCCTTCACGATCTCCTCATGTTCAGCTTGTGTACGTCCTTTTGTAAATAACATACAGTCATCAATGTAAATAACCAAGACAGCATACATATCATTAAATATATTGTTTATCATGGTTTGGAAAGTAGGTGGAGAGTTTGTCATACTGGAATACATTACAGTAGGTTCGTAAGCACCAATGGGGGTAACAAATGCCCCTTTCCATTCATCACCTTCTTTGATTCTCATGTTGTTGTAACCTCAACAGAGATCAAAGCAAATAAACATATTAGTGCCTTTGAGCCAATCAATGAGTGCGGGAATGAGAGGCAGTGGATAAGTGTTTTTTATGGTGCCTTCATTTAAATATCTGTAGTCCATCACAAGATATTTCTTTCCATCCTTTTTGGGAATAAAGAAGACAGGTGTGGTTTGAGGGGATTTAGATGGTCGGATGTATCTCTTTTTAAGTTCTTTTTCTACAAATGTGCGTACTTCGTCCATTTCTACATCAGAAAGGAATAACATGTCCTTTCTTGGGAACAAAGTCTTCCTCAAGATCTATGGCATGATCCCAAGGCTTTCGTTCAGGCTTGCATTTGGATTCCTTTTCTGAAAACACATTTAAGAAGTCGTGGTAAACTTCTGGCATCTTTTCTTTTAACCCTTCTTCAATGACTCAGATAGAAGGTTTCTCACTACATAAATGAGGAAGTGGGGGATAGGGTCCACCACCAATGACTTGGCAGAATTCCATACAACAAGGAAAGGAAATAGTTTTAGAGAACCAATCAACATCTGGATTATGGCAGTAAAGCCAATCATAACCAATAATTAAACGATGAGAACCAAATTGAGAGATGTAAGCATCCATAACCTCGAAATGGTCATTAATGCTGATGATTAATTTAACCATATGGGTAACCTTGCTGATAGCTCCATTAGAGCCATCTGCATTAATAACTGCAATAGGGTTAGCAATAGCATATTGTTTTAGTCCAGGTTGTAGTACATAAGATTCATCAATGAAAGTGTGAGATGCCCCCAAATCCAATAGTGCCTGAACAGAAGATTTCTGCCATTAGTTACCATGTTTTCACATCAACACAGTTTTGATGGAGAATTTGCTGCCAAAATACAACATGGAAGATCTTTGAGCAATCATAGAAGAGTCATTGAGGGATTTATAAATAGGAGAATTTTCAACTTGCCAAATAAGGGAATCAAGCATGCTACTTTTTAATTCTGGCACTGTGCTCCAAGGAGTTGCCCTTTCAGAATGCAAATTTTTATTGGCAAGAAGAATAGAAGAAATAGTACAAATAGGGAAATTGTCCTCTATGCAATCTACTATACTGTTCTCACTAATAGTGTCCGAAGTAGAGTATGAATGCCGTCACTAAGCGCAGTGGGAGAGAAAGATATATTGTCTATTTGTTCACAGAGACCCTCATCATCTACAAACATTGTCCTTTTAAAGCCTCAGCAGCTTGGTGTTTGGCTTCTACTTCGAATTTATCTCTGTAGTAAGCCTCTGCTTCTGGAGACATAAAAGATTGCACAGATTGCATGTTGATAGAAGTTGGGGAAAATTGGAAAGGGAAAGATGGTGGAGTTGGGAGGGGATGAGAATGGAAATATTGTTGAGCCTTGTATGCAGGCTCATGTGAATACTCATAGGAACCAGTGTTCCAGTTCCAAATTGCTTGTTGCCGAATCTGAGGTCAGCATTGTCTGCGGTTTGGGTTCTTGGCACAATCTGGCCATATATGGCCTGCCTGAGAACAGCTGTAGCAGGTACAAGTTTTTTTTTGTGGAGACACTTGTTG
>JBBPQP010000428.1:0-26261 GCA_038092555.1 Boletus subgraveolens | reverse complement strand
CCAAAACTAATCGCCCGACATCGTCGCCGACTGTGATTTGTGGCGATGACGTCGGGCGATTAGTTTTGGCACGTTCTAAATACGGAAAATATTATTGTTGATCTTATCTTTAAGTATAGACCTTGTCCTTTTTGTTCGCCCTTTCTTGAAGTTTTCGCCCAAATTCTCTCCATGCCCAATTTTCAAGTAAACCCTAACATTCGGAACACAAACCCATGCTTGCACATACTTGAAGATTTCACACGCATCCAGAGCTTCGAACAAACTTTGAATTCTGTCCCTGCACAAACTGTAAGATATATTTTATGCCAGTGATTCACATTTACAACAACATTTACGTCTATCCTAGATATTGCAAACCCCGTTGTGCCACATAGCACCAGAGCCGCATGCGTCGTGGATATACAGTACCGATCAAGTCTTTGTTGTCAAATCCCGGCGCTGTTCAAATGGTGAATCAATTGAACAGGGGAGACGGGTCCCTCTCTCCGTGATGGGATCCTCCATGTTGTTAAGACCAAGTTACGTCCCGGGCTTCTCTGCCCTAAGCTTCGATCATTGGATCTCCGCCGGTAATTGCACTGGACGACATGCAGCGAACGACATTCGTCACACGGAAGCAAGTGTCAATTGTCGTCACGATATACTTGAAGTTACTACTGGTGATAAACGCGATCGTGAGGTCCTGAGGGCTACATATGACCCCGTTGTGGTCTTCACGATGTGACCGGGGGCGGACGGTGTTGTGCATGGAACCTCACTTACACCTCGGAAGCATGCATGTTTTCCGATTATAGATACTTACTCACCTTTTCCCTATATTCATTGCCTCAGGGGGGTCACGAAGACTCGGAATCATGAACCTGCGTATCATTAATATTCGTGTTCATCCCCCAGTTGGGCTGCGTTTGACTCGAACGAGTCACCGGTAGCTAAACAAGTCCGATAGCGTGTCCTTGACCACAACGTCGGTATATCTACCCCGGATCGCGTAAGAAAATTCACCGGCCGTGCGCGTAAATTTATCGAACTGAGCACAGCAGTTTAAATAAACAGACCGTCAAATCTGTATGGATCTTGTAGGAATGTGCTATCTTTATGAGATGAGGCAGCGCCGGCGCTCACACGGTATCATCTCGATTCTCCCCATAACCACACCAACTCACGAGGTTGAAATTAAACACCGATCATGCCAAATGAATTGAATTGAAGAGCGCGAGTCGAGCACGGAGTGCAACGTTTCAAGTTGGGTGTGTGGGACGACATCGCGGGTAACTTCCTGGCCCATTTGACAATTTCTACTGGCTACTAATAACCGACTGCCAGCAGCTGTGTTACAGGGGCGAATCAGCTCTGACTCGTTCGCCGCGAAACCCGCGACGAGGTATTGGACAGTCGGCGGGATGCTGTACCCTCCGAGTTCCCTCCCACTAGCCCCGCCTCACCGGAACGAGAATTCCGTAACTGGCTCTAGATGGTTAAATATCCGTCAGAAGACATCATCATCATGATGGCGCTGTGTTTTACTGTACTAACGGCGCTCAGATGCCTGCGTCGGTCTCAAACGGAACTCGGCGGACTAAACCTGTGTCATACAAGGGCTCCGTGATAAAAACAGGACACACTCGTGCTGTGGAATCTATACAAATTTCGGGCCCCCAAAACCACGTTCTCCACGTCCAGTCCCAATCCTATGCCCGCGTTCGCTCCGCTGGATGGGTCCCTGCTGTTTGCTGACTTGGTGAACTTCCACATTGCAAACAATGGCTCGGATCCTTTATACGTCTATGCCAACGACGCGCCTTCCGGCGAAACAACCGATATCACCTTCCTCGAGTTTGGTCGTGCTGCTCATCGGGTCGCTCACGTTTTGCGTCCCGCACGACATGGAAAAGAAGGACAGGTTGTCATGCTCATCGCGACTATTGACACGCTTCTCTATCACGCTCTGGTAGCCGGAATGCTCGTCTCAGGACTGGTGGTAAGTGACTATCTGACTAAATGCAGGACCCGCCTGACTTTCATTCAGCCTTTCTTGGTCTCCCCGAGGAACTCCCCCGCTGCTATTGTGAACATGATACGAAAGACATGCTGTTCACGCATAGTCACGGTGCGCAGTACACACCAAACGTTGATGGATGCCATTCGACGAGAGGCGTCGAGTCTAGAGTTGACTATTGACGAGATCCCGGCACTGAGTCATGCATTTCCCAAGCTGGGTCGTGAATGTGCATCCGACCCTTTCGTCCCGTATCCCTCTCCTGCATTGCCTCCGGACTTGGATTCTCCAGCAATCTATCTTCACTCCTCAGGCAGCACCGGGTTCCCTAAATCAATTCCGTTCAGTCACAGGACTCAAATTAAGTGGATGTCGCACAGTAAGTCTGACAGCGCATCCCCTAACATATCTGAATCCTAATCACATTGTACGCCAGGGCCCACTCTCGGTTATCGCGACATGCCCCGTCCAGCCCGGATTGGTGTCATGTCTCTTCCTCCGTTCCACATTTACGGTCTTATGATGCAACTTTACGTCCCATTTGCCTGTGTGGTAACTGCTGCTCTATTTCCCCCACGAATGGTCACGGATGTGAATGTGCACCCGGTTGTGCCCACAACGGATAACATTCTTGAGAATGTGTGTATGACGAAATGTAACATCTTGATGTGCATTCCTGCGTTCTTGGAACAATGGGCTACTTCTCCGGACGTAGTAAACCTGTTGAAAACGTTTGATCTTGTGGTATGTTTCCTATTTTCTTCGGCCATCGAGTGCAACATTCACCGTCTACAGGTATTCGGTGGTGGTCCATTATCACTGAAAGCTGGAAACAGACTTTCAGCAGCTGGCGTGCCTATCGTTACCGGCTTCGGTGCGACCGAGTGTGGTATTGTCACCACAATTCCGTCAAGAGAAGATATTACGGATGGTGATTGGCTCTGGTTTCGCTTTTCTGATGGCATAGATATGAGATGGATCCCCGAAGATGATGACATGTACGAGTGTCATGTATTAGTGGGTGTCTCCTTCGGTTTCTCCATCCTCGGTGACTCACGTCTAAATAGGGCACAGATGAATATCCAGTAGCCGTAGAGAATCTCGCAGATGTAAGAGGTTATGCGACCGCAGACTTGTTCGTAAGGCACCCTACGAAGGATATGTGGAAGATGTAAGTTCGTTCACTGTGATCTATGCTTTGTTTTGCTTACATTCCATTTTGGCGGCAGTGTAGGGAGGAGAGATGATGTGATCGTTCTGGCCTCTGGGGAGAAGACAGTTCCTGCACCGATGGAGAGCATCATCGGCTTAAATCCCATGATTCAGGGAGTTGTCATGTTCGGACGCCAGCGCAGTCAGGTTGGTATTCTCGTCGAACCCCAACCGGAGTATCATTTAGACACACGAAACGACCAAGCCGTACAAGAGTTCAAAGACAAGGTCTGGTGAGTTGATACCGTGTGCGTGAAGATCTTCGTGCTTAGGTCGCCTCTAAGGCCCTGGGTCGAGGAGGCAAACGCGACCGCTCCTGCATTTAGTCGCATCTTCAAGGAGATGATCTTGATCACACACGACGACAAGCCCATGAAAAGGACGGCGAAGGGAAGTATACAAAGAAAGGTCGTCATCCAAGACTATGAATCCGGAATCGATATGCTGTGAGTGTAATTTGGGTATGTGGGCTGTTTTTTGGACCAAGAACTTATCTTTTGCGTAGTTATCAAACAGTCGAGTTCACTTCTCGGTCACTGGCTCACATAGCTACTCCGTTAGCATGGAATGGTCCGCTATTGACTCAATGGCTGATGGAGCATGTGTGCGCTGTCAGCCCTGGACGGAGCATCGACCCTGGCGCAGATTTGTTTGCTCAAGGTTTTGATAGGCGAGTCGTTACATGACCACTCAGCAATCTCTCCTCATCGCACAGGTTCTACCATTACAGTCTAAGCGTCACCTACCTCCGAAATCAACTCGTGGGTGCTCTAGGAGACTCTCCAGAGCCAAGGGTCCGCAATGTAGCAACGTGTATCCCACCTAACATCGTGTTCGAAAACCCGACCATAAACCTGCTATCTGCTCGGGTATCCGCCCTTATCAACCAAGATGACATTCACCAGGCCCCAGACCACATACAACGTAAGGCCGCGATAGACGCGATGATACATAAGTATTCCACGGATCTCCACGGGAATCCAGATGGAGTTGTTGCAAATGATGTGATTAATTACGCGATGCGGCCTGCCGGAGCTGTCGTTCTTCTGACTGGCACCACTGGTGGCTTGGGGTCGTTCCTACTGGCTCAATTTCTGGAGAACCCCGTGGTTGAGAGGGTGTATGCTCTCAATCGCCCTTCTGCGTCTGCATCTATAGCAGAACGCCAAAGATCTGCGTTTGTCGACAAGGCTCTTCCTGTCATTCTCTTGAACTCCGGGAAACTCGTCTATATAGAGGCAGATGTTTCTCGGGACAACTGCGGTTTGACATCGTCAATTTATAATGAGGTATTGTAATCTATGGATGTCTCCATGATTTCGCTTACAAGTCGCCTTAGCTCCGGAACTCGGTGACAGTCATCATCCATAATGCCTGGCGGCTCGACTTTAATTTGCGTCTCTCGTCGTTTGAACCCCATGTCCGTGCAACTCGGAATTTGGTAAACATGGCACTCGCCTCGGCCCATCGGGAGAGCCTTCGCTTCGTATTTACATCCTCCATCGGTTCAGCACACTCTTGGGATCGTTCGCGAGGCTTGTACCCAGAAGAGGTTCAACTCGATCCTTCTTTTGCCGTTGGTGCCGGGTATGGTGAGAGTAAATATGTTTCGGAACGGGTGAGCATTGCCACCCAGTCGGCATATTCTTTTCCTGACATATCGCATAGATCATCGTCAAGAGTGGCCTTCATGCGACGTCTCTGCGGATTGGCCAGATAGCCGGAGGATCAAACGGTTCATGGGCTACGAGTGATTGGTTTCCCATCCTTGTCAAGTCCAGTATTACACTAGGAGCGCTGCCGGACTCTCGCGGTGTAAGTCCAGCTCGCGGCATCCTCACGTTGTCATGTGCCCATGACATGCTTTCTAGCTCGTCTCGTGGATGCGAGCTGAGGAAGTAGCTGCTTCCATCCTCGAGATCGCATTTGCAGGGACGGCTCCCCCACCCGCGCTCAACATCGTTAGTCCCCGTGGTGTTCCTTGGGCGGATATCCTCACCTCCGTGCGCGTGGAAATCATCGAGCAAAAGGGCCTGAAAGTTGACGATATTCCAACGATTCCTTTCGGAGAATGGATTGGTCTCCTTGAAAAGCAGGCTGAAGGCGCGTGCTCCGAGGACATTGCAAAGGTGGTACGTTGCGCCTTTCGTTTTCGTCTCGCTGATGACCATCCCCTGACCACGTTTGATCCACCAGCCTGCCATCAAACTCTTGGAGTATTTCCGCGTCATGGCACAAGGGGACTCGGATCAGTCCGTTTGGAAAACTGGCAGTGTACCTGACAATGTTGATGGTACCTCCTGGGAAGCAGGAGGGATGGTTCGATTCGACACAGCAAAGGCACAACGTGTTAGCCGGACCATGGCACAGATGCAGGGCGTAGGGGATAAGGAAGCGCGGTCGTGGGTACGATATTGGTCTGCGAAGGGCTATCTTTGACGTTCGCAGCGAATGGAGGGTCGGACTTGGGTTGTGTCGCTGTTTGGATGGCGTGTAATACCTATCATTCACTTTTATTTTCGGACGAGGAGCATAATTAACATATATACCGATAGGACATATTTTCGATCATTGCATTGTTGACACTAATGGAACTCTTCAGATTACAGGCATAGCGTCACCGGCGGGAGCCTGGGCCCTAGCATCACATATCCAGCGGAAGCTTTGAGGTGTTGCGGTATATCTGCCTGCTTGTCAAATCACCACGCTCATGTATCTTGGGGTCTGTAGAATTTATATACAGATTCTCTTTCGTCAAGGTTTCCTCCCCCACTGCTGAAAAAGTTTAAGGGCTGCGCCGCGGCCGCGTCGCACTTCATGAAGCGGAATTAGCACTTGGTTTGGACAGTCATAACGTTGGCAGGGAAGGAATTCGCAAGAATATCTAACCTTCTCTGCCCTCATTGCCCTGTCAGTGTCTGGCGGAAATGATTCATACGTCTCAGAAAAAAATGGACCACGATCACTCAGGAGTCACAGTTTAAATTTACCATAATAGGGTGGGCACAGCCACATACATATCGGTCTAAAGCCGTTCCAATGAACAACTTTCAATAAGTATTTGGCTTGCGTTAAAACTTCTCTTGAGACTACGCATTTCAACTTGGTTGCCAGTTCATGTAACGACAGAGTCTACCATGAAAACAACATGCGCGACGGTAGTCGTTTGTTTGCTACCCTTACCCTGGTGGTAAGTCACTCCTGTACTAAATGCTGTACACGAAAACACCCTCACGCACTCATTAGCACGCTTTCACAGAAGCATTAGCTTCTGTGGAACATTGCTTATCTCCAATTTAGTGCCGCGCTGATTTCCTCGTGTGATTGGCACCCGTTTGAACTTGCTGTGCGGGTCCCGCCCGTTTTCAACGCCCACTCGTTCGACCAACCCCCCATGGATTCTGCTCAGTCGACTTCTAGCCGTGTCACCAGGCTGAAAAAACGATTCCTTGATGTTTTATTTGGCTCAGTCAAACTTGACTCCCATGGCGCTACTCTTTTCCTAGAAGGGCTTTGCGCTCAGGATGACCCAGTGGCGTGCTTGGATTCAATCACTGAGAGTGTCCACGGTCTGTCTTCAGTCCAGTCCGCGATGCGGTTCGACTTATCCGTCCAATTCATGAATGGATTGGGCTCCACTGTCTTGGAGTATCTCCTTAGAACTTCCGAAGTGGGTGGCGACGCCCTGGACAATCTATTGTTCCATGTGGTAGAGCCACCCATTTTTTGGGGTGTCTTCGTTCGCGCATTCCAGGAGGGCACATTGAGCGAAGAGGCTCAGTTAGTCTTCGCTAGAGTGCTCTCTCGACTCCTCGTTTTACAAGACCGGGACACCAGTTCCTTTCGCGACATTGCGGTTCAACCATCCATCCAAAATAGCCTCACTGCCTCATCCAAACATGAAATCAGAGAGATGGGGCATCTCATCAAACATCTTCTCTCTACCGCCAATCCTGTGTCGGTGTACAATGTTCTCAATGAGCCTGGTGGGCGCCACGATAACGACTTCGCTGACTACCGCGAGATCACCATTCTCCCCACCGCCGACGAGATCTTGTGTCGAAAGCTTCCCTTCCTCCGCACAGCATTTCATGATGCGCTCGACTCATCAGAAAATCCATTCAAGGATTACTTGGACAATACGTTTCGCATGCTTCGCGAGGACATGATCTTTGACATCCGGCAGGAGGTACAAGCAGCTTTACAGAATGACGGGAAGCATCGTGGTCTCCGTGTCAATGACGTCTCTGTGGTCGGTATCCATTCTGGTCCTGGCGATCGGAAGACCCGCTGGGGAATTAAGCTGCGATGTGGTAGCGATTTCTGGCAGCTCAAGGGCGCGAAGAACAAGAATCGGGTAGATTTCTTTACACGGGATCCTCGTGGATCGAAGATATTGAGACATCAGTCTCTCGTTTTCCTCGCTTCTGGTCAAGATATCATCAGCTTTGGGACAGTAGACCGCGTGGAGGAACTCCTGGCCTGCAAGCCCCCTGTGATAGTTATCCAGCTAGACGGCGATGTCAACATCAGAAAGACCCTCACCTCTCTTCGCATGGGCCAGAAAGTACAACTCATCCAAATCGAGACGGCGACATTTGCTTTCGAGCCGGTGCTCTCTGCCTTGAAGACGCATGATGTTCCCCTGTCGAAGGATATTCTACTTTGGAGCCCAGGATCGCCACTCGCGTCCACATGCACGAGAGAAACCTTCTCGCACATTACCCAACAACTCACCTCAACTCCTTCTATGGAGCTGAGCAGTCTATTGGCCCTCCCTAAATCCGTCTGTCTCGACAAGTCTCAAGCAAAATCTCTAGTTGTAGGACTTCAACAACGTGTATCATTGATCCAAGGGCCACCCGGTGAGTACTGTCGTCTTAGTTCCTGAAGTTATCTCAACGTTTCCGCAGGAACCGGCAAGTCATTTTTAGGTGTCCTTCTTGCGAAAGCAATACATGATCGAACTGCTCAAACCATTCTCGTTGTTTGCTATACCAACCATGCGCTGGATCAGTTTCTCGGTGATCTTCTCGAGAACAATATACCCGCCGGATCCATTGTGCGCCTCGGTGGCCGCCCAAACCGGGCAATGGATCATCTTACTCTCCAGAAGCAACCACGAGTGCGGTTTCTGTACGACTGGGGTAACATCAACTCCTCCAAAGCCATCGCATCATCCTACGAAGACAAACTCCGAACTCACTTTGACGCGCTACTGGACACCGACAACAAAAACCTGCTCAAGCACCTAGAGCTTGAACATCACGAGTTCTTCGAAGCATTTTTCGTGCCGCCGGAGATGCAAAATGGAACGAAACGCGTTGGGAAGAAGGGGAAGGGACAAGCCATTGATGGGGGGTATCTCATCTCACAGTGGATGCGGGGTCTGGACGCTGGAGTGTTGAGTGGCGAGCCCCATATTCAAGCGTCAGCTCGGATCTGGGGTATGGCCCGCTCTGCCCGCCAGCAGCAGCTCGACAAGTGGCGGAATGAATTGATCACTAAGGAATTGGACTCAATATGCGAGGCTGGCAAAGCGTACAATGAACGTCAAGACGCTATCAAGCAGGAGTTTGCAAAATCAACTGTGTCAACTTTGCGGCAGAAGAGAGTCATTGCTTGTACGACCACCGGGGCCGCTATCTACGCCGAAACGCTTAAAGAGGTTGCTCCTGAGGTTCTCCTCGTGGAGGAAGCCGGCGAGATCCTTGAAAGTCACATCTTGACTTCGTTGTCTCGCAGGGTCGATCAGATGATTCTTATCGGTGACCACAAGTATGTCTGCGACGTTACCTCACCCATTTTTTTGCTAATAACGCTTCGTAGACAATTGCGGCCCAAAGTCAGCAACTATCAATTGACCGTTGAAAAGGGCGAAGGATATGACCTGAACCGGTCGCTTTTCGAACGTCTTGTGCTCAAGGGCTACCCGCATGAAACCCTTTCCACCCAACATCGGATGCGCCCTGAAATCTCTACCTTCGTCCGCGAGCTCACTTACCCAGAGCTTATCGATGCTCCCTCGACTCATCATCGATCGGATATCCGCGGAGTACCATCGAACATTATCTTCGTGGACCATACCCATCCCGAAGACGACACCTCGCGCATTGGCGACCGTGCAGACGGTGGTACTAAAGCATCGAAGCAAAACACATATGAGGCACAGATGGTGTTCAAGATAGTACACTACCTTTCCCAACAGGGCTACAAAAGCGAGGACATCGTCGTTCTCACCCCATATCTTGGCCAACTTTACCAGCTAGGAGACGCTCTGAAGCGTGATAATGACCTGATCCTCAACGATATGGATTCCTCGGATCTTGTGCGTGCCGGCCTGTCCCCATCTGCACAGCAAGAGTCCAAAGGCAAGAAAGGCCGAATCCATTTGGCTACGATTGGTGAGCAACATGCTTGCGAATACAACAATGTATAACAACCTGTTATAGATAACTATCAGGGCGAGGAAAGTAATATCGTGATTGCGAGTCTCACGAGATCGAACAAATCCAACATAATCGGCTTTATGAGCTCTCCCGAGCGTCTCAACGTCCTCCTCTCACGCGCTCGAGATGGCCTCATTTTGATCGGCAATTCGCAAACGTTTTTACATTCCAGGAAAGGGGGAGCGCTCTGGTCAAGGCTCTTCAATCTCCTCGGGAACGGTCAGTACGTTTACCAGGGGTTCCCTGCCAAGTGCGAAAGGCATCCCGAACACACCGTTCTACTCAAGGATGCAAAGGATTTCGATGATCACTGTCCGAACGGTGGATGCACGGAACCATGGTGAGTTTTTTCACATCCTCACCGATAGCCCGAACCCGTCACGTGACCTGACATTATCTTGTGCAAAGCGTGTTCACGCTCCCCTGTGGACACCCGTGCACGATAAAGTGCCACGCTCCTCCGTCTTCAGCGTCGCATGACCCACATGACGTATCGCAATGCAAATATAATCTGCATGCCAAGTGTCCAGCGGGTCATCACGAACTCACTTGGGAGTGCCGCCGTCCTCAGCCTTCTGTTTGCTCAGGTTGTGTTAAGGAGGCTGAACGCCTTAAGGAAATCGCTCGGAAGGAGGAAATCGCTCGGCAGGATCGGGAGGCGCAGAAAATGCGGGAGGAAGCTGAGGCTGAGGATCGTCGTCGCACGGCTGAACTGGAAGCCAAGTTGCAGGCAGAGAAGGCCGTCGAGGAACAACGCAGGCTCGAGGAACAACGCGAGGCGTGTCTGCAGGAAGAAGAACGCAAGAGACAGGGGGAAGAGATTGCTCGGCAGGAACGCGAGGAAGCTGAGGCCGAACGCCGTCGCATGGCTGAATTGGAAGCCAAATTGAAGGCAGAGAAGGCCACCGAGGAACAACGCGAGGCGTGTCTGCAGGAAGAATGGAAAAGAGAAGAGGAAGAAGAGCGCAAAAGACAGGAAGAAGAGGAGATTGCTCGATGGGAGCGCGAGGAAGCTAAGGCCGAGCACCGTCGCATGGCTGAATTGGAAGCCAAGTTGAAGGCAGAGAAGGCCGCAGAGGAACAACACCGCCTCGAGGAACAACGCGAGGCGCGTCTGCGAGAAGAACGGAGAAGGCAAGAGGAGGAAGAGCGCGAGAGACAGGAAGAGGAGATCGCTCGGCAGGGGCGCGAGGAAGCTGAGGCCGAGCACCGTCGCATGGCCCAACTGGAGGCCAAGTTGAAAGTGGAGAAGGCCGCCGAGGAACAACGCAGGCTAGAGGAACAACACGAGGCGCGTCTGCGGGAAGAACGGAGAAGACAAGAGGAAGAAGACCATAAGAGACAGGGAGAAGAGGCGATCGCTCGGCAGAAACGTGAAGCGCAAAGAAGGCGCGAGGAAACTGAGGTCGAGCATCGACACATGGCTCAACTGGAAGCTATGTTGAAGGCACAGAAGGCCGCCAAGCAACAACGCAGGCTCGAGGAAGAACGGAGAAGGCAAGAGGAAGAAGAGCGCAAGAGACAGGAAGAATCAAAGAGGAAACGAGAGGAAAAGAGTAAGCGGCTCCATCAGAAGACCCTTCGATGGAGAGAACAATACTGGGCGGAACAGCTTTCTACGACCGAGAGACGAGAGAGAGAGATTGTTGAGAGACGACGGGAAGATGTTCGTGTTGCAGCAGTTGCTCGTGCCGACGAGCACAACGTTGAAAGGGAGAGAACGGCTGAGGACTCCGAAGCTTGGCGCTGCACTATTCAGTGATCGCAATTGCAGTCGACCTGTCTCCAAGGGGGGTATCCATATCCTGGGGTTCATAGCCTCCGCAAGGCAACACCACGAGATGATTTGAGGTTTGTAATGATCGCCGGACGCTACTCGACGAGGGGAACCAACGACGATGCAACGTCGAGCACGCGCAGGACGCATGCTCAGCGCTCAACGTCAACGTTCAACGACGTCAATCCGCTTCTCTGTAGTGCGTCACTCATGTATCCCCTCACCCCCCGCATGACGCCGTAGCCTGGTTCTCTTCATCATTTGTCTTCATACTATATTATAGCCCATGTCTCTAGTTACCAGATAGCAGCCATCCTCACCCTACGAATTGACCGACGAAAGAAAGCATGACCGCACCGCTGACCGTTATCTCAAAGTCTACTTCTCTCTCGCATTTCGCGTTTCGCGTTTCGCATCTCGCATCTCCATCGATAAACATATCCCCTTCGAAATCTCGCTCTTTTGTTGCTTTGGTTGCCACGGAACCATTCACAGGGCCTTATGATGGTCATGATAAGCTTGCACGGAATTGCCTTATAACGGCAACCTATGATAGTGGCGCCAATTTATCAGTTGGTAGTCTGGGCTGTCGCGGCACGTGACTTCCCAGAGCGTAGTCCGTGCAGGAGTGAGTCAGGTGGCGGTGCCGGCGGCGTGACTTCTCGTCCGCCATCTCGTCCTGGCCAGTGAGCTGGCTCCCTTGCATCGAGCGCCTCGCCCGCTCCTCGTTTTCGCAGGTCGCACTCGGCACTCGTTATGGCGTATCCTCCGGTCCTCAACCTCATGGATGCCACTTCGTACCAGCTCGCCAGCTCACTGGCCCTCTCTCCGAGTCGTGTCAGTGCACATTGCATTGGCACTCCTCACCTCGCGTCCTCAGCCTCTCGGATGCTACTTCTCGCCGGCTCGGCGATGCGCTGGCACGCCCTCTTATGCCAACGGTGTCAAATTGGTACCAACCATTGGCACCATGTGTCCTGGGTTTCCCACAAGACAGATGCCACTGCTTGCCAGCGTGCCAGCTCACCAGCTCCCTCGTGCATCGACGTCCACTGCCTTGTGCATGGCACGCTCGGCGCACTTTATCGTGTGTCCACTGGTTGTTACCACACACACATTCAAATGCGTCCATGGTAACAAACCATATGCCCGCTACCGTGTCCACTGGTACCTAACCATACACGAGTCTCGGCGTCACTGATGTCAAATCATACGCACGCTAATGTGTCCACTGGTACCTAACCATACACAAATTCTCAGCGTCACTGATGTCAAATCATACACACGCTAATGTGTCTACTGGTATCTAACCATACACAACACGCTCCTGTGCTCACTAACTCTCTCACAGTACACCACAGGAGCCTTCTCCTTCTCTGTGGGGCGAGCTCTGCTGCATGCGTTGCAGGCTCCTACAGTCTGGGAACGCAGCTTGCTTGCCCTCACAGTGCTTCGGGCCGGAAAGCCCTCTGGGGCTTTCGCCCACATCCTCACTCCTGCTTAGTACATCCCTAGTACTGTAATACGTAGTATGTACTAACCCGCTCCTCCACACGAGCCACTGTGCAATCAAACTTCACAGAAAAACGGCTAGCGTTAGCCGACAGTTGCCGATGGTCAGAACCTGTTAGGACCTGTTAGGACCACTACCCAGTTCACAGATTAATTCTTTTCCGACAATTCGCGGTCAGGCTAGACCCGACTCGCGGAAAGGCCTAAGGCTCAAGCCTAAGCAGTCGAAGTATACTACGTGGGGCGATGCTAACGGTCAAGCAGCAGGTTGAAATGGAGCGTAACATGGGAGAGGGAGCGATGGGCTCCCTATTGAACAATAAACAAGGATACAAAAGGAAAAAAAGGATGGGGCCAGGGGGAGGAGCGTGATAATTTCGAGGCCCGATCACCCAGAAAAGTACAATGGAAAAACGTTCGCCGCAGGATGTCGCTGTTATGCACTTCGGAGTCACTCCTGCATTCTCAGTGCCACTGAAATTGCAATCTGGTCGGTTCAATCAAGTCTGATGGTGCAGCCTGACTGATTTGCAGATGATTGGAAAATACAAATGCTATATGGGATCATATTCATGCAGACGAGCTCGAAATTTGATCTAAATAACATGTCGAAGAGATTCGCTCTGTGATACAAACTAATAATGCTCTGCTCATATTAGCCCCCATAACCCCACTTCCTCCCCGCATTCCTGCCTGCTTCCACGCAATCACCGACGCTCACACCTGCCACGCCTGCACTTACAACTTCCATCCGACCGTTCCACGGTTCAGACGCAAGCACTCTCTTCAGTTCTTTCATCCGTTGTACACGACCGACCGAGTACAACGGCATGCATTCTATGTTAGCGTGAGCTTTGACAAATAGGCGGGACGGAAGGGGCCGATTGAGCTGACGAGAAAGCTCAGAAAGAACGGAGGGGACATCGACTTGTGGAGGAGCTGACGGGTCGGAGATGTAGGGACCGCCGAGTATCAAACCGTCATCTTAACGATGCCTTGGTCGCCGGATGTTGTGTCTTGAGCCGCAGTCCAGCATGAATCAAAGATACAGCCTAGAATGCCTTAGCCGTTGGTTGCAGAGCAGCCATCTATTGATCGGGATACAAGGTAGCCAAACTCATCTGGGTGGAGTTCAGGCGACATTGATGAAGGACGAGGGAATACGAGGTTGACAACCGTGACGGGAGAGTGAGTGTTGGCGGTGAGATGAGGGAGTGGTGTTGCTGATGAGAGTACTGTCCCTTCCAATTCACAGAGTGGAAGGGAAGAGACGCCATGTATAGCGAATAGGGTTTCGGATGACGTCGTTATCTCAGCAAGGTTTAGAACTGCGATATACAACTACAATGAATATCATCACCTCGAATCGACTTTTGCTCGCGTCAACGCTAAGCCCATACATCCGTATGTTAGGCTGTTTCTGAAGGTGATCAACCGGGGCATCGACAACCATTCCAATTCCATCCTTAAATGTGTACATAGAGACCCTGCGCATCTTATCCTGCAAGTTTCCCACTTCAAAAGGCGCGTCTTGGTTCGATTGCGGCTTCTTTGGTGCACAGAAAAAGTCAAGCAGGACAGAACCATATCCACCCTTTTCCGCATCCCACATGGAAGGAAAGACGGCGCATACTAAGTTTCCGCGAGTCTGCAGCACATATACCGTGGATGAGAGCGCTCACGAGAACCCGTGCAAACTGGGCACCGAACCTTCTGGTGAAAAAGGCGTCTACTGATTCGTTTTCAACTCCTGATGGTCTGTTTCCTCGCCAGAATGGCTCTAGAAGAACCGAAGAGAGGAGTAGACGGCCAAGATGCACCGCCAAAGCTTGGAGGGAACTGATGATCCCCAGTGGCGAAGTTGGAATGCAGTGAATTCCCTGCGAGCCAGAGATGTGTAAGAAACTGCTTTTTGCAGTGGCGGAAGTCTTGGGTACACTAATGATCGATGGGTTCAAATCTAGAAGATGGATCTATGTCCGCGAGCACCGTGAATAACACTGCCTGATCAGAGTTTGGAAACGCACTAATTCAAGAACACTAGGAACATCCGCGGACCTGCTTCGAAGAGGACAT
Organism: Boletus subgraveolens; assembly: GCA_038092555.1. Lineage (NCBI taxonomy): Eukaryota > Fungi > Basidiomycota > Agaricomycetes > Boletales > Boletaceae > Boletus > Boletus subgraveolens. Next base: position 11,236 of record JBBPQP010000428.1, on the reverse strand, counting down.
TTGCCTCCCCTTGATTTCCAGAAGCGCTTGTGTAGTTGAATTTAACCCTCTCCGAACGTACCCACCCTCCGAAACGTGTATCCTTGTTTGCGATAGTAATGAGTGTGGCCGGAAAACGTCGAGATAGGTTATATGCAGCTGAAAGGCCAGTCAAACCACCACCAAGTACTGCTATAGGCTCGGGCTGGCATCGTGAAGAGCTGAGCCATGGACCACAGCTACCATACTCGACATGTGGTGGTTTCCAACAGAAAATCTGTTTCAGAACTGCATATGACACAACCGGATGATAATTTAGACTTGGTCATGACGCGTACGATCGCCGTACAGATTGTGTCGGGGTAGATTACGAGTCTAACTAAGATCCTGAGATATCTACGAGAGGAGCGGGTGAGCACATTACGGTCGGGTGCTTGTTGGAGCCGGTAATTCAGGAAATTTACACACTGTTATTCACGAGAAGCCCCTACCAAAGTTGAAGTCGCTAATCCATGACTTTACTCAGCTGAATTACACTACCGGCCTGGTTCGGCCAGCGTGTTCAATCCTAGGGATCCGCGGCAATTCCCGGTCCGGTAACATCCAATCACCGAGAAGTTCCTCCACCCCATACAGGCAACTATGCCTAACTCAGGATGACTTTGGCCCTACATTGATCATGTTTTAATTCTTCTTGCGCCGCATGGAGGCCGCTGGCTTATTCTGATGAGTAATGTTCCCTTCACTGGGCCAGAACTTGGTCATGGGATGAACGAGGTTCGTGATGGGCGCATCAAAACATTTCGTTACACTTTCCTTATTCCTTACCTGAGCCAGCTTAACCTCCGAAAGATGAGATACCCGGGGTTCTGTCACCTCGCTCCGTTTCACCTGATAGTGCGTACGGTTCTTGGGCGCTTGTGACGTTGCACGAATGACTTCACGGTGTGTTCTCCCGGACGACATCCCCTTCTAGAGGTTCATATTCTCCGCTTTACTGCTAGCTCGCTCGGTTATAAAAGGCCCTTCCCGTGAGGATCTCACTCATCAATCGTCCCGAGTAACCAACCGCGTCTTTCACCCAGCATGGCCCCTACCGATCTCAAGTTCCCTCCACTCGATTACTCGCACCTGTTCTCTGACTTGATTAACTTTCATATGGAAAGAAACCCCTCTTTCCCAATTTTCGTTTACGCTAATGAAAACGTTCCCGATACACTGACTGAAATCTCGTTTCTTGAATTCGGTCGAGCCGCTCACCGAATCGCGCATGCTCTTCGTCCTTTCCGCCAAGGTCTAGACGGGGAGGTTGTAATGGTTATCGCCAACACGGACACAATATTGCACCATGCCGCTATCGCAGGCTTGTCAATGGCTGGATGGGTGGTACGTTCATCTCTTTCTTTTTTTGGTCCTGTTATCACATCCCAATCTAGCCATTCCCGACCTCGCCCAGAAACTCTGCTGCGGCCGTTGTTAATATGATGAAGAAGACCAATTGCACACGTATCGTAACGCTTGATCACGCTCATAAAGCGCTTATCGATGGTATCCAACGCGAAAATGAAGGCGCCCCGTTGACTGTGTATGAACTCCCCACATTGCGTTATGCTTATCCGAAGCTCGGGCGGGAGGTCGCGGCTGATTCTTTTATTCCGTATCCTCCCCCACTGAAACGTCCAGATTTGGACTCTCCGGCCATCTACATTCATTCCTCGGGTAGCACAGGATTTCCTAAACCCATTGCTCACAGCCACAGGATTCAAATCCAATGGTTGGCACAACGTATGTTACCTTGCATTGCTTGACGATCCCCCTGCTGATTATCTGCAGCCGCTATCCGTCCATATGCTGAATATGCTCCTCCACGCCGAATTGGTTGCATGGCGCTGCCCGCTTTTCATGCTTTCGGTCTCGTCACTGGGGTATATGTACCAATTGCGTGCCTTGTTTCCGCTGTGATTTATCCCCCGCGTACGGAGAACGATCCACTCGCTCAGCCAGTCATACCGACGAGCGAAAACATGATTGAATGCCTCAAGAAGGTGCAATCTAACGGCCTCATGACGGTTCCGGCATTGCTTGAACAAATGGCCACGTCAGAGGAAGCCATTGAGGTCCTGAAGAAATTAGAACTTGTGGTACGTGTAATCTAATACAACATACTTTTTTTCTGGCTCACAGTCTCCAGACCTTTGGTGGTGGTCCTCTACCTGTCAAGGTTGGTGAAAAGTTGTGGGCTGCTGGGGTACAAATTGCCAGCGGTTATGGTGGGACAGAATTCGGAACCCCCGTGGGTTATGTTAGCAAGCAAGATATCGCGGACGGCGATTGGATGTGGTTGCGTTTCCCAGTCGGACACGAGATCAGGTGGGTTCCACAAGGAGATGATACATACGAGTTGCAAATCTTGGTATGAGAATTTTCACGCAGTAATGATTTCTGGAGATGCTAACAAGATTGATCAGTCGACCGAACAGCACCAGATGGCGGTAGAGAATTTATCCGATGTGAAGGGATACGCCACTTCAGATGTCTTCGTGAAGCATCCAACTAAGGACTTATGGAAGATGTAAGTTGCCCAGCTGGTCTACACCACAAGTAATATTCATACCCATGTTCCTTGGTGACAGTGTTGGAAGGGCTGATGATGTCATCATTCTTGCGTCTGGAGAGAAGACGGTTCCTGCTCCAATGGAAAGCATCATGGGTTCTTCCCCACTGGTGCAGGGTATTATCATGTTTGGACGGGAGCGAAACCAAGTTGGTGTTCTCATCGAGCCTCGTCCGGCACACGCTATCGACGTCAACGACGAGAAAGCCGTGGCCGAGTTTAGAAACCAAATCTGGTATGTGCTTCATCTATGACTCGGCAGACTCGTTTACTGAAGTCAAAAAGGCCTGTGATTGAAGAGGCCAACAAGCCGTCGCCGGCATTCAGTCGTATTTTCAAGGAGATGATTCTGATTACGAACGTTGACAAGCCTATGTTACGTTCTCCCAAGGGTACTGTTCAACGCAAAGCAACCCTCAAGACCTACGAAGCAGAGATCAACGCATTGTGAGTCATTGCATCACGTGTGTGCGGACGTGGATCTTACAATCGCTCGAGGTATGATACTGTAGAAGCAAGTTCGGAGGCTCCAGGTGGCTTGATTGGTCCGTCAGCATGGACTAACGAAGCGGTTGGAGAATGGTTGCTGGAACATGCTCGTTCCATCAGCTCCAATAGCCGTATTGATCCCCGAGCTGACCTGTTTGCTCAGGGCTTTGATAGGTACGTGGTATCGTAAGATAACGAAGTTGAAGACGTTTCTCAGACTTTTTTTTTTCATAGTTTGAGTGTCACATATCTTCGAAACCGACTATTGGGTGCTTTGCGAAAATCGCCAGACCCAGAGATCAAAAAGGCTGCTGCCCACATCACTCCCAACATCATCTTTGAGAATCCGACCATTCAGCTGCTCAGTTCGCGTATCGCCGCCCTCGTCAATGATAACGGCGCCGGACAGGCGGTAGATTTCGTGGAACAACATAAGCAAGCCATCAATGCTATGATCGAGAAATACTCCGTAGGGTTAGACGGGCCTGTTGATGGTGTGTTACCGAGCAGCCATGTGATCGAGCCTGCTGTCGTGCTACTCACCGGAAGTACGGGCGGTCTCGGATCTTTCTTACTCTCGGAGCTTCTCCAAAGCCCTGCGGTTCAGCGTATCTTCGCTTTCAATCGTCCCTCTTCTACAAAATCGATCGAGGAACGACAAAAGTCGGCTTTCAGGGACAGGGGCCTTCCGATCGACCTGTTGAACTCGAATAAGCTTGTCTATGTTGAAGCCGACGCGTCCCTGGAGAAGTGTGGCCTGTCTCCCGCTCAATATGAAGAGGTGGAGTCAAATTTTGGTTTTTGCTCATGATACACTCGGTTGACATATCCTTCGCAGATTCGAACTTCCGTCACATTGATCATACACAATGCGTGGCGCCTCGATTTTAACTTGGCGATATCTTCCTTTGAGGAAAGCATCCGGGCGTCGCGGAATCTGGTTGACCTTGGCCTAAGTTCACCCCAGAATCAGAACCTCCGCTTCCTGTTCACTTCTTCGATTGGATCTGCGCAGGGTTGGGATAACTTGAAAGGTCCTTTCCCAGAAGAAGTCCAACTTGACCCTTCCGTTGCCGTTGGAGCAGGTTATGGAGAGAGCAAATACACTACTGAGCGGGTGAGGCAGGATGTGATAATTAATCAGAGGACAGGTACTGACACGGATTGATAGATTATCGTGAAGAGTGGTTTACATGCGACTTCCTTCCGCATTGGCCAAATCGCTGGTGGACTAGGTGGATCTTGGGCCACGACAGATTGGTTCCCGATTATTGTCAAATCCAGCATTGCCCTTGGTGTACTCCCAGAGACTGCCGGTGTAAGTGACATGATACATCCTACTCGTTGGCGATTGAGCGTTTCTCATGACGATCTAGGTCGCGTCGTGGCTGCGTGAGGAAGAAGTAGCCTCTGCCATTCTGGAGACGGCGTTTGCCAAAGAATCGCCACCACCAGCGCTCAATGTTTTCAACCCTCGCAGTGCCCCTTGGGCACAAATCATTGCTTTCGTGCGACACTCGATCATCAAGCGGAAGGAACTAGGAGGCGATGTTCTCCCGATCGTTCCGTTCGGAGACTGGTTTGCGCTGTTGGAGAAGAAGGCGGAGAACGCATCGGAAGACGACTTGGTGAAGATCGTGAGTAGATTCAGACGCTGGTCCATTGTTGAAACATGACTAACCTTGTCCAACACAGCCGGCCATCAAGCTGCTCGAGTTCTTCCGCGCGTTGGCGCGGGGAGACCAGGCCATCCGGAGTTTGGAGACCGTTACTACGGAGGCGGCGGGGATGACAAACTTTAGTACTACCAAAGTGCAGCAAGTTAGCCCGACGATGGCGAACATGCGGGCGATTGGCGAGGTCGAGGCAGATGCATGGGTGGGGTATTGGATCTCGAAGGGTGCCTTCTGAAGCAGTCGATGCGATACAAACATATGCTGAATTTTGAGCTGTTCGGAGCTTGGGTTATTTGTAACACTAGTATACGCAATGATATCATATACATTTATATCACAAACCCGTTTGAGGACCCCATGGGAATAGGGGTTTTTAGCGTCACATTGTTGCTTCACCCACCCCAGTTATTGTCACTGGTCCCGGCCAGATTCAATTGTGCTCGCTGGTCTGCCCGCCACCAACCCATGTACCCTGAGTCACTCCCCGAAAATCCCTTTCCGCAAAGCGCATTCCATGAGGCATACAACCAATGCCTCACCCTCGAGGCGGAAGCTGATGCGTCTCGTGTCCCATGTATTCAGGGCTGTCCCCCGCCCATAGTCTGTGCTCGCCTCCTCGGTCACTTGTTCCGCCTAGCACCCGCCGGTAATCCCCAAGGACAACTTCAGCGGGAGATCGCCTTAGCGTACTCGGACCATGCAAAGCTCATGCGGCTACAGTGTCAGTCACTCAAAATAGGCAAGTCACTTATAGGCGAAAACAAAATTGTAACAACACCTCCAAAAATATAAAGATTGGTGTTTTAACTGTATATACGTGCTCTAAGACACCAAAGCAAGACTACTATCTCGTTAAATTTTCAAAATTTTGACTTTGAAACACCGGGATTGTCTGAAAAGTGAATTTAAAGCGGCGCCATTCGGAGATTCCATATTTGAACGTCGGAGTTACCGTATTTGGCATTGAAACTCCGTATCATCCCAGTTCGGTCAGATCTCGACAGTCATCAATACACTTGGCCCACAGTAATGGTGGGACTTATACTTTTTCATCGTTAACTCAGCCTGTTTAACATTTAGAACCTTTCTGTACAAACTTTAGAAATGTGTGAACAGATTTGAGTGTGATCCAGAACATTCCTGTAACTATCCATATACTAGCACCAACACTTTTGAAAAACCACAGACTTGCCAGCAATTTCCGCATGCAGTAATCTGTTCACCTCGAGTCAAGGACAGCACTACCAGCCACTAACCATCACTTGATGCACACCATGGAGTGACAAATCCAGTTTCTCCCTTGGGATCAAGGTATCATGCATTGTCTGTTACTATACGCAAAAAATAATTTACTAAATATATTAAAAAAATATAACATTCATGTCCTTCATATTTAGTGCGTGTTTTCCCAAGAACTTGGTTTTCTGTCACGCTGAACCCCAAAAGTGAACAATTACGTAATCAGGGGTAAAATTGAAAATGCAAAATTACGCTAATTAGATCACGTTTCCTTCCTAAATTTCAATCTGAGACCCTGAGGCTCAAATTTGAGCCCTCGGCAGAGATGCCGCCCTTGAGTGACTGACACTGTAGCCGCATTATATCTGCAGGATCTCATCTGCACTTGTAAGTCGATGTCGTCCTTTTGATCACTTCATTATACTTGGTCACATTTCGACAGTCATGCGGAGTAGTGATCGAACCCCGGCGCCATCCGAGCACTCTTCTCATCTGTCGTTCGAAGATGCCCGTGATTCTGCCATGTCTATGACGGAAGAATGTGGAATAGGTCATCGCTCCGCTCGGACTCAGGCATGTTTTCAGAGTCTGGGTGATGATCTCCGCTGACATTTTGGATAGGCAATGCGTCGTGATAATAATCGTTGCATGATTACTGGCTTGGTGCATTTTTGGAAGCCCGGTGGCGCAGCTGACGTGCAGACAGCGCACATAATCCCGGAGTCGGTTAATAGAAGTGTCGGGGAACATGCTGCGAATGTGTGTGTGTGCGCAACGTCTTCCTTCTGTCAATTCACAACATTGTTCCAGCACTTCCAATCTGCAGGAGTGTGGTCAGTTCTGTCTACGTTCACTCATGACAAGGTCGTTGAGGACCTAGCTGGTGATCGCATCAACCGTCTGGAGAACATTATATCGATGAATTGTTTCTCCCACACACTTTTTGACAACCTTCAGCTGTGGCTTAAGCCTGTGGAAGTACGTTAAGCATCCCTTTCTCTGTCCTGTATCTTCATATCGGTCAGTAGAGTGCACCACACACGTATCGTGTGTATACAGCCGAAGACTCGTTCGGACACGTTCCACCCCTCCCTGAATATGTGACTTTCTCTACAGCTACAGACCTACCTCTTCCCCATCGCGACTACTTGGCACTTCATGCACTCTGTTGTGAAGTGGCATGGATGTCTGGGGCCGCGGAGTACATAATGGACATTGAAAGGAGGATTGATGATACAGAGGTTCTGGCCAATGATGGGTCGAGTGTTGACCTCTTGATGGCAGCGTTATTGGTTGCTGGAGCCTAATAAGTTAGGTCCGGTACCAGTACTCTTCTTGTAGCATTAAATCTGGCGAGCATCTGTGAATAGAAGGTTACTGGTGTGGTGGTTCTAGAATAGGTGTAGGCGCTGTTGGACATGCCAGTCCATCCTCCTCACCGCCTGTTGTCGCCCCCACACCATATGATATACAATGACCCCACCCAGCATTAGGCAACCACCACCATTGAACCCAAAGCACAACCCTCTATATTTATCACCCTGCGTCTACTTACACCTTGACTATCCGTGAGTCAAGGCAGGCTCGGATGATTGGTTATTAGATGTATGGTCGGTTTCAAATCCGCACGTCCTATGAGGGTTCGGCCGAGTGTATGGGCTCGAGCGTACCTGGTGGTCATATGCAAGAGCTTTGATTCTGAGAGCGGAAGAAAAGGAGAAGAAGAAACCGTGCGAGGTATCAATAGGATTACGTTATTTTTGAACGATCGTTCCATTCGGAGACCGGTTCGCGCTGTTGGAGAAGAAAACGGAGAACACATCGCAAGATGACCTGATGAAGATCGCGAGTAGATTCAGAGTTCAGACGCTACCCCCATCGCTGAACGTGCCTGGCCTTGTCCGACACCGCCAGCTATCAACTTCAAGAAGCTGCTCGAGTTCTTCCGCGCGCTGACGGGGGGAGACCTGGCCATCCGGAGTCTGGGGGCTGGTACTACAGAGGCGGCGGATTGACAATCCTTAGTACCATCAAAGTGCGGCAAGTTAGCCGACGATGGCGAACATGCGGGCGATTGGCGAGGTCGGGGCAGATGCACGGGTGGGATATTGGATTTCGAAAGGTGCCTTCTGAAATAGTCGACGCGATACAAACGTACGATGTTGAATTTTGAGCGCTTGAGCAGCTTGTGTTATTTGTAACACCACCAGTGACACTGACTCCACGCTTTTCGTGGCAACGTAATAGTAGCGAAGTGTCTAGATTCGGTCCATCAACACCTCGTCACATTCCCAAGTATCAAACGACTCGAAACATAAATTATACGATGTGGTATACATAACAACATCCATTCACTCTCCCACCACGTAGGGTATAGCCCCAACTCCACTCCGACAACGGCAACCTCCCCCCAAAAGTCCTGCTCCATATATGGGGGCCCTGCCGAGAAGTACATCGCGAGCGGTATGCATTACACCCACGGATTGTCATCATCCTCCACCTCTGGTATCCAGAGTCCATACCCACTCATGCGTGGATGCGCCGCCGGCGTCTGCGCTCTCCCAACGTCCCCCTGCACCCTATCACCCTCCCCACATCCCCTGCTCGTCTTCACATCGTCCACCGTGATCACGAACCGCAAGCCCGACGCGTCTGCTTGCCGTTCCTCCTCGTCTTCGTCCCTGTCCTTCACCTTACCATTACCCCTTTCTTTATTATCTTCGTTCACCACCGTCAGAACAGGCGAACCAGAGCCCGGACCCAGCTCATTCCATACCCGTATCACTACTGACAAGTGTGGGTCCACGCGACGTCGTCGGTACCTATAAACTCCGCCAGACCAAATCCACCGCGTCTTCTTCTACGAGCGGCGTGTGCGACATCCGTTTTGACAAGCGCGGCGGCGGCGGAGACGACCAGGACGATGAGGAAGCAGAGGAAGTCGACAAGGGATGCTGGATGCGCGGGGGATGAAATCGAGATAGGACTTGAGAGGGCGAAGGTGATGGACCTGAGGTTTTTCATACATCTTCGCCTCGCACAAGTCATCAGGTATGTTCGATATCGGATAAGATAGCAGCTACGGACAGCAATAATTAAAGCGAAGCAGGGTAGAGAACTAGGCACCGAGATGTACATATAAGATACGTTGATCCAGTGGTATATCCATCAATTTATTCATCGTCTTGTTCAGCGCGAACGCAGCACGGGTATGATCCAGACGGCCAGACTCATCTTGCATATTGTCATAAAACATGGACGTGATCTTGTTCGTCTCAGCGTCGTCCACTGCCCACATCGTCCCAATCACAGAACGGAATCCGGCGAACTGCATTGCCGCCGCGAGATGAATCACCTCATCCGGGCTCTCCTCATCTCCGACAGTCGTATGGCAGGCGGAGAGGTAAGCAAACTGGGGGTTCCCTAAATTGCACTGGATGATTCGTTGAATAGTGAAACGTCCGTCGTGGAGAGCGAATGCGGACTCGAATGGCTGTTTCCGATTGGGAATACCATGACACGCAAGATGCACCCATTCATTCTTCCCAAGTTCATCGGTGACCCGAGCGATACAGCATTCCTCATCCTCAATGCGCGTGAATGTGGCCAGGCCACCGACGCGCTGACCAACGTCGGTCAGTTCGGCCCCGATGGACACAAGTTCATCCTCGCCCTTGGCTTTCGCTTGGCCTATCGCAACAATGGATTTCTCTTTTGTGGCAGAATATGGGAGATCGTGTCGTCTAGCACGAATGAGGGCAATGAGGGTGGGTGTGTAAGACGAGATGTACAGATCAGCGAGTTTCCTTTGACCCTTCCGGAACGGACCGGCGGCGTGCAGGGGAAGAAGGGAGAACTCCGCAGTGGGGCACCACCAGACGCATGACCGAAATGGATGTACCGTCCGGAGGAAGTCAACTACAGGGGAAACGACCTCGTCCCAGAGTTTCCGCAAGCCGATGCAGAGTTCTCTCGTCACGTCCATTAACTTTGCGCGCACAGTCAATGTACGGAACTTCGATGACAGTTCTCGAACATCTTCCTTTGTGATTGCTAGTGGGATGTGAACGGGGTCCTGGTCAATTAAGACTACGAGAGCATCGCAGCCGTACTTGCTCGCGTTCACAATGATGACAGGGCCCTCGCGGGCCGCCTGCTGGAGATCGGGGAAGAGGGAGGGCAGAAGGAAACGTGATAGCCCGGGTAATTCGCGGATACCGGTCACAACTCTTTGCAATTCCATGTTGAGACGGCACACTTGATCATGTTGATCTGCAACGGGTGAATTGAGGGCATTCCGAATGCGTGATGTCAGGCGCACGAACTCGTCGGCCAACATTCTTCCCGTTTGGCCAGATGCAATAACAGCGTCAAGCGGGGAACGGAGGCGAGTGAGCTGGCTCCAAAAGACGCCCCGACCTTGCTCTAGAAGCTCGACGGCGTTGACAAGAGAGCGTCGACGAAGACAAGCTGAGAATGCATCAACTGCAATTGATGATGTGAGGGTCCTGAAGATGGTAAGATGTTGAGGTAAGGATGGCAGAGTGGCCAGGTGATGAACTAGTAATCGAAGAAACGTTTGGTATGCTAGAAGTGCCGTGGGGTGCTGGAGATCTTCAGCTACACGGATCCATGACCTGACAGCAGACAGATCAGAGGAATATGCCATTTGCAGCGCATGCGCCAGCTGAGTGTAGACAGTGAATAGCTCCTCTTTATCAATTGACTGACTTGATTGTGTGAACCGAGTATGGAGGCGGCCTGCAAGGTTGCTCAATGACAATGACCGATTTGGGTGTTCGGGTGGGCAAAGTGCCAGTGCATCTCTATCGAGGGCAATGGCCTCGTCGAGGTCCTCCATTCCCCCGATCTGCTTGTAGCGAGAGCAGAGATCATCTGCGAGGTGGCCCAATGACATTGACCGACCTGGGTGTCCTGGTGGGTAAAGTGCCAGTGCATCTCGGTTGAGGGCAACGGCCTCGTTGAGGTCCTCCATTCCCCCGCTCTGGCTGTATCGAACGGAGAGATGAACTGCGAGGTTGCCCAATAACGTTGACCGACCTGGGTGTCCCGGTGGGCAAAGTGCCAGTGAATCTCGGTTGAGGGTAACGGCCTCGTTGAGATCCTCCATCCCCCCAATCTGCTTGTAGCGAGTGCAGAGATCAATTGCGAGGTTGTTCAATGAGGTTGACCGATCTGGGTGCCCCAGTGGGCGAAGTGCCAGTGAATCTCGGTCGAG
>JBBPQP010000427.1:0-26336 GCA_038092555.1 Boletus subgraveolens | reverse complement strand
CGATGGCCAACTACTACTCCCGCTCTCCCCCGCCCCTCCAACATCCCGTCCCCACTCACCCCGCCTTCATCCCCGAACCCCCATCGACACCCGGCCCCGGTCCCGCGTCTCCACAGGGCTACCAGCGATACCAACAGCCCGCCCCGCATCACGTCCCAGACTTTGCCGCATGGGGTATGAATGACACGACCGCCCAGTTTGGCATGCAGCTCGGTCAGAGCGCAGTAGCTGCTGGGCAAGAATATGTGCAAAAGAACGTCAGTCACCTTCTTCTATCCCCGACGCCGCGCTGATATCCTCCCAGTTCGGCGGATTAATCCCATTGTCTCTTCTAAAACACCACTTTAATGTTTCCAATTCATATGTCATCAAGAAACTGCAGCTCGTCGTGTTCCCTTGGAGACATCGACCTTGGTCACGAAAAATACGCCGTCTTGAAACAGGTCAAACAGAGTGGCAACCTCCAAGAGACGACATAAACTGTCCAGACTTGTACATTCCACGTACGTCTCCGCTCTCCCCGCGCTTCCCACTTCTTATTTAATTCCGCAGTCATGGCTCTCGTCACCTATATCCTCATGGCAGCCCTCCAGACAGGTCTTCAGGAACGCTTTCACCCACAAATTCTCGGCGCATCTGCATCGCGTGCCATTGTCGTAGTCTTACTCGACTTCCTCTTCGTGAAGGGTGGATGTTACTTGCTCAATGTCCAGGGCCCAGGTCAAGTCATAGATCTCATCGCATACGGAGGTTACAAGTTCGTTGGGTATGTAGCCACCTACTCCCTACATTTACCGGTCCTCACAGCCAACAGGGTTATTTTGACGTTGCTTACGGGACTGATAAACCCGGGGATGACAGTATACTCTATAGTGTTCCTCTATGCATTTGCTGCCAACGCATTCTTCCTAGTGAGTCCTTCGCCCATGTGCCGCCTTTAATGATCTGACTGGCTCTCGTCAGCTCCGCTCCCTTCGCTCAGTCGTCCTACCTGACCTATCAAGTACGACAACTCCTGTCACGGTATCTCATGCTCAGCGTAAACGACGCATCACCTTCCTCTTCTTCGAAGCGGTCATACAGGTAGTGTATATGGCCATTTTGGTGAGAGTATAGCAAGGGTAGGAGCCTTGGGCAGTGCTGCCTGCTGTCCAGGCCATTGTCTTCCATCTTATCTGCGTAATACACTAGTTGCTGCTGACGGCTAGCGTTACATTAGCATCGATCACACGCGGTATAGACTATCTCGCTTGTACCGTTGTGAAGTGATTTGTGTTAAAAGGGCCCCTGAAAAGCCTACCGATGTTACGCGCAGCACTACCTTTAGTATATTCTTCCAGGACTGGGTCGCTCTGCTACATTGGTTGAACCTCTGTTAACAACATCGCACCGACCCATTTGAGCTTACGATAGGCTACGACGTATACGTGAAATTATCCATGATCGACGCGAGACGACAGTCGCCCCATCGTGGGTTTCTTCGTATGCTCGGGAGACACGGCGCATCTGGGCATACTCGACCAGTGACGATGTAGGTGCGCAACGAGTGGCAGCCCGAATCGATGAACGACGAATTAATCAGCCAATAAACGAGGAAGACACTTTTAGAGGAGCCTTGACAGTACTTGGATTTTGAGTCGGGAACGTAAAACGTACATACGACAAAAGGTTTGGATCCTGGCGAAAGGTGAAAGTGAGCCCAGGCCTGGTATAAGCATAGTTTCCGACATTGTATTTACAGTGAAGGCCTCTGAGTATATGATCGACCCACAATTCCATGCCTTTCGTGGTGAGCAAGTGGCAAGTGCTCAAGGCAAATGGCGACACAGCAACTAAAAGCAAGACACCACAAAAAAAACATCTTGGCGCTGGCAGGCCCGAAAGGTTTCGACCCAGTGTCTGACAGCGAGGACGGTGTTAAGACCTGCATACCGTCAATAAAGGCACATCCAGGAGAAAATGAGTAAGATAGTTTCTTGTGTGTGCTCCCGCCAGCCGAGGCGAATGGGTTCCAATCATCAGGTCGATTGATTATCGACATCAGCCACTGAGCTTTACTACAACAAGGGAACCGGGGTAGATGCAGGCGAACGAACGAACGAATCACTCTTCAAACCTGCAAGATTCAAACCACTACACCGACAACCGCACCCCGTCCCGCAGGTATCGGACTGTTGATCTCGCCAGCACTTGACGTGGGTGATATGCAAACATTGACCGCAGCTTCGTGCAAGACCTTGAAAATCAAATCCGATCAGAGCACGAACGACGACAATCGCAAAGGCCTTTTGTATTGAAAACTTGCCTTTCACCGGAAGTCTGCACACTGAACAGCGCGGGTTCTTTTGGTGGTTACCGCACATTGAGCAAGCATCGTCATCAGATAATCGGCCATGACCACATTGTGCACATGCTGGTTGAATATCTGCGTACATAGGTGTTAGCATTGCCCAAGAGTCCGTAGGAATGACGGGCACCAAATCTCATATCCAGATTCTGAGGTGGGGTCCTGATGAAGGAAGATGTCTTGACTGCGTTCAACAGTTCGACCCGTTTATTCAACAATTGCCAACTGAACAGCATCTCTGCGTATGCCAGTATATGGCACGCCAACTGTGAGAGCAGTTCAGGGGCGAGTCTCGTTCTGCTGGTACATTTAGTGAACCTGAAAAAATGTCACGAAAAGTGGAGCCGTACCCTTGGGCGTGCTGCTGAGGTTCCTCCTCGAGGACGATCAGCTTCTTTTCCTGTATAGCTTGGGCATTGGTAGCCTGTGAACGTTCTGAGTGTCTGCCATGACTCGCCGATGAGAAAGATTGTCGACTGAGTGGTGAAACCATCTGCGTTTCGGACCAAGACTTTGATATGGGTGATACATTCGATACCTGGTCCCTCCTGCGCAAGTGCCGCGGCGAATCAATGTTCGGTAGACGAAGGGTGGTAGTGGTTTCACGCTGAGGAATGGGAACGGTGATTTTACCAGGTAGGGTGTCAAGTGGTGTTGAGATGGATTCGTGGACACCTGACATGAATTGACGGACGCTTCCGGTATTAAATAGACTCGACCATGACCCTCGGGAGGAATTAGATGCAGGGAATGAAGATCCGCCCACATAGTTGGTAGTGGTTGGGGACATGGAGGGAAGTCGTGGCCACGCAGGAGACAGTATGGCCGCTCGGGGATCCTTGGATCTCGATAGGCTAAAGTAGTCAAACTCATTCTTCGAGACAGTAGGAGAAACGTCTTTGGTGGATGGTGTGCGAGTAGTAACTGTAACTCGAGGGTTGAACACCGGATCGCAGCCGAGAGTCGAACGTACTCACGTTGTTCCATTGGTGAGGTATAGGCTTTGAGAAGCACCACAGCTAACATGGCAAGCATTTGCACGTCGCGAGTCGCGCAAAACTCTCTGTGCCTGTGCAACCTAATGAACCACGTCCTTGTAGAGATTCAGAACGTACCAACATTTGTTTCACAATTTGGTGAGCAGCTACTCCAAAGATATTCTGTGTTGCCGCGTGAGCAGGGAACAGGCTCTGGAGTGTTCTAAACATTCTCTCATGCGCAAATTGTCCATGTTCCCTGGCGACGCTCGCGTTAAATCGACATAAATCCTCCAGTGTACCTGCTTGGAAGATATATGCCGCAGCAACCTTTCGCCGTGCAAGCGAAATATCAGTGGCCAGCTTGATGAACACAGTACTTCGTTGTGTAGGGATCATGGAAACGTTGCTACCCTGATTGTTTGCGACAGTATTATCCTTCGTCTCAAAAGCGACGTCCCACTGTGCTCTTTGCTGGGAGAAAGTGAGCAGGTTAGTCATGATGCGCAGCGTATATTCGCTGTCCCCCGGTCGTCGAGAGTCCACTTCTGGACGTTGGTCTGTAGCAGCCAATCCAAGACGGCGGACGGCATCGGACAGTAATGCAGGGGATTGGAATAATCGCGAGGAGTGTGGCGAGCGTGAAGCAGTGGCTGGGGAGCTCGAAAGTTCACTTCCCCCGTTGATTTGATGGGGGCGAACTATTCGAGGTAGTGCTCTGAAGAAACAAATCAATTCCTCTGTCCGAAAGGTATTCCGTCAATACGTGCGTTACACTGGGGTGAAAACGAAGACCTTACCATTCGGACCAAAAATGCCTTGCGAAGTCCTCGGCTCCGCCAGATTCTTATTGTTTCTCAATAGTGAGACTGTAAAATCCCTAGACTTTCTAGGGGCTGGGCCTTCGTCTTCTTCCGAAGATGACTCCGACCTCAAGTCCACCGGAATGCCCACCTGCTCGTTTTCATCCCCAAACAACAAAAATCTGAGGCACGCCTCAAGACATGGTCGATGACGCTCTCTGATGGTTTTGAGACGCCGAAGCATGAAGGCTCGGTTTTGCATCGATATCAACGGACTGCGCTCTAGATCGATTTCGGGTGTGCCTTCGGGATGGGGAGTGTGGGGGTAACTTTTCGGAAATCGGAAGGAAATGCGGATGAAGACAGACGAAGACTCTCCCCAGGGACCATGCAGACCTAATGTGCAAGTCCGCTTTTTGGTGAGATCGTGCTAACAAGAATGAGAAAAGTGCCACAAGAAACTAGAAAAACTCACTTTCTCAAGCCGGATCTTGGAAGTAGAAAGCTTCGTGAGGACTGACGTGATTCTGAACCCGTTTTGAGCACTGATTCACGCATCGCAACAAGGGAAACAGGTCTTACTCGTCAGGCAAACTTTGAGCTCCCTCAACCTCTTTTCCCTCCCTGAGCCGACTCTCGCTCCGCTTCCTCTTGTACCCCTGACCCGTCGTAGTCTCGCCATCCCTCCCATGGGAAGCTCTCGATCTTGACCCACTACTTACCCCGCTATCTCTGCCAGAGCTTTCATCCCTCCTTCCCCCGACCCGAACACTCGCCAACCACGTAAATGCATCCATACCCACTCTAGGACCCTTCCCGCCGCCTGCATGCCCTCGTGACATCGTCATTGTTGTACTCGGGATCGGGACGGCTCGTTTATCTGGTTGTAGTTGGCTTGGGATCTGGTTTTGGTTCTCGCCTGGGTCGTCTCGACTGCGAGCTTGAAAATTCTCGTTAACGACTTGCGGGTAACGAAGGTGCATTTGGTGCTGATGAGCTGCGGACGTTCCCGGGTCGAACAACAGTATTCCCTTTCCTCTCGCAGCACTCCCATGATGAGGTTGCAGCACGGGATTCGCGGGTTTCTTCACCCCAGGCGCGGGTGCCGGACCGGCACGTACCTCTGCTAATATGCCTCGCGAACCGACCGGGGCGGATAAAGCTGGGTCTGAGTCTGAGCCTTCTGGCGCATGTCGGAAAGACTGGTGTGGTCTTCCAAGGTCGGTAAAGAAGCGTGATTGGGCAGGTGCCCTCGAGGATTCGAGGGTATATCCCGTTTTCTGGGGACTGGTAAGCACCGTGAATTATTAAAAAAAACGTTGGTGATATACTTGCCTCCATAGTATCCGAATCCACGGGCCAGAACCTCAAGGTCCGATCCTTGGACCACGTGATCAGCTGGTATTCCGCTCCTTCTGTAAGAAACATGAGCAATCATCATCGCAAGCTCGGGTGACAGCACCAGAGGGTGGGCACATACGCACCCAAGCCACCCTTTCTCCAGACAAATTCTTTGACTACATCGGTATGTCCCTCAAATATCTCTACCGGCGCCATGTCATTGCCGGTCGCCCACATTTCAAGAGCTGTTTCGCCTCTTTGTGGTAGACTCAATATACCTCTTCCAAATGGTAAATCGCGTGCCCTCCATACGGGATAACGCGTCGTAATCGTCGTCAGAGGCTGAGCTAATTGCTTTGAGCTTTTTTGAAAGAAAGACTCGGTCTGAGGAAAATCAGGGGCCGATGTGTCCTGTACGTTCCACACTTTGATCGTCTTGTCGAGAGAACATGTGACAATATCATGCACCCGGGTGTGTGCCCAGTCGATTCCGTATATCTTGGCACTGTGAGCACGAATGCGAGTGGTAGGGAGGGATCCTTTCTGTGCTGGCAACGTTAGGGATAGTGAGAAGGGAGCAGAGTCAATGGACTAACTCGACGGTCCCAAATGAGGACATCGCCCATATGCGAAGAGGCAAGCACATTCGGGTCCTGGCGATTCCACTTGACTTGTGTGCCTCCGGCTGAAACGGGGTCAGGAAGGGCGAACGTGTGTCGAGACTCTTACAGTTGAATGCACAAAGACCTGAGGGACGTTAGCGAGTGACTAGCATACGGCAGCTCTTTCTTACCCATCGCTGGTTTGCGCGGTTCTCGGAGGTCCCAAGACCACAACCATGAGTCAATCCCGACGCTAGATACTGTGTCCGGCTCAGATGTATGCCAGTTGATGTCCGTTATCGCACGATAATGGGAATGTAAGATATGTGCAATGGAACTCTTCCCTACCATCATCAGGTTCCATATAAGACTAGTATCTGGTTAACCAGCGAGTAACGTGGACAACTAGAACATACAGCTTTTCTGAGGAGGTTGAGACAATGTACTCTTCCCGAGCTCGATGTGGATTCCACTGAACGTCCGCTACATCCCAGGTACCACCTTGAGGGAGGAACCTCGGGATTTCGAGAGGTGCTTCAAGGTCGATGATGAATAACCCGCGCCGGCTGGTGGTTCCGCAGTCAGGAAGGGGGATGAACCGAATGAAGTCGTCTGCTTACGCTGCAAGGACGATATCACGACTTGTTGGGCTGATGCTCATCTGCATGCCAAGGTCAGCCAGACTTTATCCACGCATCAGTGTTCCAAGCGACCTACGTTACCAACAGCATCCCCAACGAGGTCCTTCATATCGATCTCCAGGGATCTTCTAAAGTTTCCGTCTTCCGGGGATGTGGAAGGCGGAAACCGTTGGTTTTTTGAGGCGGTGAAATTGAGGGTTGGGACATCCCACGAGGGTCTGCGAGCGGAAAGGAGACTGAGGCTGGAGGGAATTGGGCCGTCCCGATCACGTTCGATGAAAGTATCATTGACGATTCGACTGCGAGCGGAAGATGGGGCCGCGTTCAAGGGTCGCGTCTGTGACTTTGAAGATGACCGCGACAGCATTAGGTAGACATTTTATTTATTTATTTATGACTATTATCACATCTATTTCTATTTCTATCCTTGACTCGACCCGGAGTCTACTACTATATCGATCCTGGCGTGGTTACTCAGAGTCTTCCGTTCCCCCATCACCCTGAAGAGCAGGACTCGACGCCTTGCCACCATGGCTTCGTCCCTCCCTCTTCTCCCACACGTCGCCGGAACGGATCCTTCTTCTTGCATCCTAGACGCCTTCCGGATCGCCATCGCAAAACGCATCTCCGATCGGATACCCCAGCTCACCATCGAACAGGCCTACTCGGGTGTCGATTACGGAAAGAAGGGCGTCGACTTTACCGTGGCCCTTCCCCGCTTCCGACTCCCCGGAAAACCCGATGAACTTGCAAAAATGGTCCTCGAAGATGTACGTCTACCAGTTTCGCGAACCAGGGGTTTCTGCCGCCCGGCGTGCTGACTCGGTCTTTGTCGTAGTTCCAAGCTGATGATTTCATCGCATCAATAAAACAAGACAAACAATTCCTTCACTTCCAACTTAACAATGCGAGTTTAATACGGGAAGTCCTAACCCAAATCCACACCCTCACGTACGACAGCCCTTCTGGGAGGTCGTCGTATGGAACAAACACCACTGGCGCAGGGAAGAAGCTATTGATCGAGTACTCATCTCCCAATATCGCCAAATCGTTCCACGTTGGACACCTACGGAGCACCATAATTGGCGCGTTTCTGGCGAACCTATACAAGGCGTCTGGTTGGGAAGTCATATCTATAAACTATCTTGGTGATTGGGGCACACAGGTGACTGCTAACACCCGCCCAACGACGCCGACGCTGATATTCGATTAGTTCGGAATGATCGCGACCGGTTTCGAGACCTATGGTTCTAAAACGGAACTCTCGAAAGACGCGATAAAACATCTCTATGATGTATACGTCAAGGTGACTAAGGAGGCCGACACGGACCCGAACGTCAAGGTAGAAGCCGCGCGGATGTTCAAACGGATGGAAGACGGCGACGAGAGCGTCCTTGCCAACTGGCGAGAATGGCGGGACCTGAGCATCGCAAAGTACATCGAAGAATACGATCGGTTAAATGTCTCCTTTGATCGATATATCGGAGAGAGCGATGTAGGGAAAGCCTGGATGGATACAGCAATCGAGCGTCTCGACGAACTTGGGCTGATAAGCGACACAAACGGGGCAAAACTCGTCGATCTGGAGAAGTGGAAGCTGGGAAAGGCCGTGCTCCGAAAAGCAGGCAAGTCTCAAGTTTGAAATATCGATGAAGAGACCATTTAACGCGAGGATGATTAGACGGAACCTCCATTTATCTCACTCGAGATATTGCTGGCGCGATCGAACGATGGGAAAAGTACCAGTTCGACAAAATGATCTACGTCGTCGCGTCTCAACAAGACCTTCATCTCGCTCAACTTTTCCAGATACTCAAACTAATGCAATTCCCATTCGCCGATCGTCTCGAGCACATCAATTACGGTATGGTACTCGGCATGAGCACTCGGAAAGGCACCGCGGTCTTCTTAGACCAGATCATCAAGGAAGCGGCGTCCGTGATGCACGAGCAGATGAAACGAAATGAAGAAAAGTATAATTCTATAGAGGATCCAGAGTACGTCAGTCGGGAGGTCGGTATCACCGGCATTAAGATTCAAGATATGGCCGCCAAACGGTATGCTTACGGATAACCATGAAATTTACAGACTAACTGACGTTCCTTTGGCAGGATCAACAACTATACCTTCAACTGGGATCGCATGTTGTCCTTCGAGGGTGATACCGGACCCTACCTACAATATGCCCACGTCCGACTATCATCCATGGAACGCAAAAATCCGGAACTCCTTCCCCTCCCCTCGCCCTCTCAAATCGATACGTCATCGCTTGCCGAGTCCGGACACGCTCGAGACATTGCGATCTTGCTCGGATCGTATCCAGATGTCGTTAAGACTGCGCTCAAGACACACGAACCCAGCGGCGTAGTCACCTTTGCGTTTCGCCTCGCGCACGCAATCTCGAGTGCGTGGGAGACCCTTGTAGTGAAAGGTGAGAATGATTTAGAGAAAGCAAGGGCAAGGCTCTGGCTGTACGTTTGTGCACGAGATGTGTTAGGGGCTGCGATGCGATTGTTGAGCATACGGCCTCTAGAAAGGATGTAGACTGGTGACAAGTATTGTGGCTTTCGTTTCCTTCCGATGCGGGAATTCTCTATCCCGTATTCTATGTGGGACTTGTGGTCCCATTCGACTTAATTGAAACGCCCGTTGTTCCTATGGCTCATCGACCCAGTGAGAATTGGGTATTGGCTGGTATGATCAGATGTTGCCAGATATGGCCTATCTGTCAATATTCTCCCTATGAAATGAGACTAATCTGAGATTTGTGATCTGATGGGGCAGTGCACAGTACAGTTGGGGACAATCAAAGCCCACCTATCTTATATCAAGAGAATGAGAGTTTTTTTAGTACAAAGTAAGGCCGGATTCATGCTCAGAACATCAAAAGGAGCCAAAAAAACAAATTTCCCACAACATTTTGTGTGGACCAAATTTTTGAGCTAATTTCAATGTCATTATACATATATTATATGCTCACCCAAGTACAGCCTCAATCACCATCATTGCATGCTGGGAAACTGACCTGTGCTATTTCTGCTTGTGAGCAGCCCACTCCACTGCCTTTCCACTCAAACCTACATAGGTGGTATGTACTCATAAATTGGAAAAATCAATTGATAAAGCAGTGAATAACAACCACTAGGCATGAGTCCAATATGTATATCTGTTGCAGCTTGCTTTGCTGCAGCAAAGTTTGGCTTTGATACCTCACAATAGCAGTATTTGCACCATCCCCAGTACTGCATCACCATGAATAAGAGTTAGGGCAAGTGACAGACTCTGAAAGCATGAGAGGCTCACCATCTCAATTGGATTAAGCTTGCAGTGAAATTTGGGTAAAAAAATGCAGAGATGTCCAGCCCCAACAATTAACTGCTCTGGCATTGATATCTGGTTAGAAAAATCTTCCTGTTGGCTGAGTAGATGTGCCATGCAACACTGGATACTCTCAAAAGGACAAACAGGTGAACATTTTGTCTTCAGCCCCATCATATCAAATCCTTGCTCTTCAAGCACTGATTTGAGTCCTTTGGGCAGACCTGAAGCAGTGGTCATCTTTTGTGGAAGTCCTCATTTGGATTCATTGGGGTTTGATTGTGGAATGATGGTGTTGTGGTGTTTCCACTGTTTCCCTCCATCTGATTTGTTCATCTCAAAGCCTTTGGTGCATTTGGAGAAAGTGCTATATGAGCTGATGAGTTATTGAAGATAAAAAGTGCTTGGTATCCTGGACTTGTCTCATTGTGGATTTTGATTGCCTTCTTTACTTGAGCAAGAAGATTCTTATGTATTCATCAAGCATCACCATTAGCACCAGGATAAATAATCTGCCTGGCATCAAATTTGATTTTTCTATCCTCCCCACACACAATGAGGCAGCCAGTCTCCCTATTGATAAAATCAGAGATGTGAATCAGATGTCCACATTTCTTTTTCCTAGTAAGCAGTTGCTCACCTGCCCACAACCTGCATTAATTTTGAATTAGTAGTGTGATCAGCATCACAATTGAGCACTTGAAAGCCTACCAAACTTGGCTTGCATTGTTATTCACATGAAAGGAACATTCATCATGAAAATATTCTCTGATTGGCTGCTCTCCTGGTTTGAGATTGGACTTGATTGGGTCCATTATAATGCACCATCCACCATTCATATTCCTACATATATGGTGGATAAGAAAACCTCTTGGTGATACTTGACAACATCAGCATGTTTGTGACCATCTACATATATAGACCTCTTTCCATATTACTGTTCATCTCCATCCAAGTTTGATCAACCATTGTTGTGCAATGCACTCACAAATGAGCTGCTTTGGATTGATTCCTAGGTCTGGGAATATCATATCATTGAGTGCCTTTTGCATATCTTTGGTGTCACCTGACCTGTCTTGAGGTTTGATAGCCACTGTTGTGTGTGGTCTTGTACTGATTCATTATGGAGAAGAAACTGATGGTTTCCCATGTCTTCATACATATTTCTCAAAAGGCAGCTATTCAAATATCTGGTAATGGCAAGTGAGTATCCAAATATGCTGTGCAAACCAGGACCCACTGCCTGTGCCACAATATCACTGACATGCAATATCCAAGCTTGTGGTGGTTTGTGTGGCTCCCTTCAAGCAAAGTGTAGTGAAATTTAACAGTATCATGAGTTGATTGATTTTGGAGAGTGATAAGTTCTTTTTTTCAGATTATGCTGGATCTCCTCATGGAGCATCTTCCAGTCACAGACTTCTGTGGCTGCTGCAGTGGGTGCAACCAACTTGTATGGTTCATCTTCCCAATTCTCTATCTCCTTCAAGTCCAAGTCTTTTGCCAGTTTAGATCTAGTGTTGTTCTTCAAATCCTGATCCAAGCCAACCACTTCCAACCTGGATGCTCTCATTTCAGTGCTGCTGTCAAAACCTCCCAAGTATTTCTCACCTGCTAGACCACTCCCCTTATGCTCAAGAGTTATATATGACCACTATACACCAGCAAATCTCTGACTTAGTTATAGTAGGGTACCCCCCTATACAGCCTGTACAGAGCTGTACAGGCCATCACAGGGCAGAATTTAAATCTGATTAATCCAATTATTGTGATGCACTGTTGTCCTTTGTGGATAGTTTGGAACCCAAATAACCAAAATTAGCATTTTCTGTAAATCTCTATATAGTACTATACAACAGATTTGTAATTTCCTGATGTAACATCTGCTTCATCTGTGCTTGGGTCAGAAAGCACAATTGTACTTCAGGTTTATGCTAATGTGCTGGCTTGCAGTGCCATAGT
The DNA here is from genome assembly GCA_038092555.1 of Boletus subgraveolens. NCBI lineage: Eukaryota > Fungi > Basidiomycota > Agaricomycetes > Boletales > Boletaceae > Boletus > Boletus subgraveolens. The sequence goes on along the minus strand of JBBPQP010000427.1, from coordinate 14,345 downwards.
GGGTGACACAGGCTGTCCAATATCTGATTGAATGCCAGTGAACTGATTCAAGTCAGCATTGGCAGCACCTTGGAGCTTGGAAGTTGATTGTACACAGGAAAAACCAAATGCATCAAGTAATAATTGATTATGCCATGCTTGTTGATATTACTGTTGTGTGCACTTGATTTGCTCATCATGTCTGGACTCTTCTTGTATATGGTTGGTTTTGCTGCCAGTGGAGAGAGTCCAGATAAGCATCAATGTTACAGTTCAAGTTGGAACTGACATTTATGTATGAACTGCCTGCCATGATTGCAGAACACAAGAAATCCAGTTGGCATCCTTGTCATCTTCTTTTTCCAGCATTTCTGCAAGCCAGCAACAAAACTTGACATCATTCAACATCTCCAGTGTTATGGTCGTAGTTGGATATTCTTTTTCTTTATCTTATCAGATCACATGATAGTCACATGTGCTCACTCATATTGTTTTCACTTTCTCTAGAGCCACTAGATGGACTCACACTATGGACACACTTTGTTTCTTTTCTCTTTCCCTGATTGGATCTGAGATCCAATCCTGATATGGTTATATTATTTCTCACGTTAATCTCCGTCATGCTTCCATTCCACTCTCACCATCAACATGTGTATTTAATCATCGTTCCTTCCATTCCACATGCCTATGCCTCACGTATTTAATTACTGTTATCCTATGCCCTAGATCAGTAGATCTAGATACAACATGTACAAACATAGTATGAATATATAAACCCAGAGGACTACAGCTGGAATCCCCAGTCTAGTCTCTTTGGATACTTCCATCTAAAGCAGGACTCAGGAGACCTTAGGGCTCACTTCTCATTCTTCCCTATTTCCAGTCTTTTGACTTGACATTGATAGTTTGGTGTTGCCTGAAGCAATAGTGCTTTAGATCATTTCATCCAGTTTGATTTTATCATTAATATCAAAGTTGAAATCTCCATTTTGCATCTGTTCTTCATATTTATCTTTATAACTGATCTTTAGCCCATCAAATTGAATAGTGAGCCACTTGGTTTCAAAATCAGAGTGCTCTGTGTCTGAATTATGTTGTTCTGAGTGCTTAATATCAATTGTAGGTGGTTTTATGGGCTGCTGTTAATTCCAAAGTCCTAAATTGTTTCTTTGCTTTTTTTTGGACCAACCTCCAGGTATTGTTGAGACAGTAATTATTGGAGTTCATCCCCTCATTTTCTAACTTTTCTAATGACCCTGGTATATGTTTCTTCATGGAATCATAATCAACTTAGTGAAAGGAGTTGTTTGCACATTTTTGGGGATTTTTAGCAATTTCTTTTGCATCACACCAAACTTTTGGGGGTGAATATTACTTGACCCCAAGAATTTTGATTATCTGCTTGTGCAAACACATAGTAGGCATGTCTACCATCATAATTACATAGTTCCTACTAGTCAGGGACAGTGTGCTATGTTAGGAAACTCATTGTTGAAACTAGTGGGCTTTGATTGTCCACAACTGTATTATGAGTCCTTCAAGGTATGAAAGGTAAGTTTTCACATGAGTGAAAGTGTCTTCCAACATCTGATATAATGAAGCTCTGGGAACTTAACCTTGCTTTACTTTTATGCAGATTTTCAGTGGTATTGCTAATGATCCTCACCATTAATTAGGTTGTTCTTCTGAAAGTTACCATCTCATAATCTTCATTCAATCTACTCCCCTACCATATTGACTGACTAATCCTAAATTGCCTGCATGGGAAAGCTCCAGTGAATCCAGAGAGTCTGGTTACTCATTATTACAAATATGCCTACTATGTGCTTAAAATTGCAAGGCAATCTGTTTGTCTCATCCAGAAGTTCATGGCCATATGACAACTTGATCTTAGACACACCAAGTACTAGCTGGGATGTTATGAGTATGATGTTTCCATTCCTTCTGTCTGTCCCATCCTTCCATCAATCATGATACTACTTCTACTTCCACATCACCATTGTATGGTGGTGTTATATTCTGAAAATCCCCCAAGTACAACTCCAATTATTCACTATGAACTCTGGTGTGTTCTCCCTAGAGACACAACTCCTGATCTCCAGACATCTTTATATATCTGTTTATATATATCCATCTTGATTCCATCCCATTTTACATACTCCATTTTCTCTTGTCCCCTATTTGTACTAGTTCAGCTTTTCACTTACATACCTCCAAGCCTATGTCTCATTTAGGAGTAGGGAATGGCATGGGTATACCCCAGAGTATGTGAGCAGGCACCCACACCCATACCCCAGGATATACCCATACTCACATTATGGGTGTGGGTATATGTCATGGGTATTCAAAAATGACACCCATACTGTTAGAGTCATACTCCAGTAGAAACTCTGGAATGCCAGAGTTGACTTGGGGGTTGGAACATTGGCTTCACTGTATGTGGTGTGCCCTTGCACAAGCCTTGAGTCCCATATTTTGGAGTGTTGGAGGTAGTAAGACTTAAGACATTAGAATGTCAAGTCAAGCAGAGGTTTCAAAGGTGAGTCATCAAGACTCAGTTGGAGAGGAGTAGAAGATAAACTAATATTCAAACTGAGGAGTTTACAGGAGGATCTTGGAGTATATTCATAGGGTTTGTAAAGGTTCAGAGTACAAGTGTTGCTGGAGCTGTGCTCCTAAGTGAGACACAGGTTTGGAGACAAGTAAGAAGTGGAACTAAGACAAATGGGAATAGTTGAGGAATGGAATGGGACAGAATGTAATGGAGGTGGATATAAACAGATATACAAGAAAGTCCAGAGGTCAGGAGTTGCATCTTTAAGGAGAATGCACCAGAGTTTGCAGTAATGTAACAGAGTTGTACTTAGGGGATTTTGGGATATGACACATACCCATACTCATGGTGGGTATACTCGGGGGTGTTGCAGTGTGTGCCAAGCAGTTGTGTGTGACAATATATACATACTAGTACTGTACTACTGGTGCTAGTCACACTGCCAAGGTAATACTACTAGTAATTAGGAGATGTCACACATCTGTGCCCAATTTATCCCATTCATTCTCCAACTCCTGCTTTGCATCACCTTGAATGTTTGGTAGCTTACTAACAATGTTGATATTGTCATTCTTGATGAGATTTGACTCACTCCAAATGTCCAAGGCAGAGCAATGCTCTGGTAGATTGTGCAGAAAGCTGTGACCAAATGTGTGAGAGTGTTATAATTTGTTGTCAAAACATATTTCTTTTCCCTTCTTTGTTACTCTTTTCTCCAATATGCCTATCTCTGTCATCTGCAAATAACTCCATTCGAACATTGCAGTTATTCATTTATTGTTTTTTCTTCTTCACTAACTTAATCTAATCTTTCCATGACCTTCTACTGTGTTCTATCATCAATCAGCCTTTGGATTATTCATACTTTCATCAGATTTTATAACATTCTATTTACATTAGTTTGTTCTTCATTTTGCAATCTTTTATTTAAACCCTCATAGTTCTACTTTTGTCCTTAAGTTAGACCTACTTAGTATACTGTACCCTCACAATTGGTTTGGCAGGCCCTGTGATGTGTGACATGGGTTACTGGAATATCAGGTCGACATCAGTGGCTGTGACATGTGACAATAAGATTTTTGTCCATTTCTGGTTCATCACAATAGCTTGAAATGTAATGATATATTGTAGAGCTTGTAGCACCCTGCCATGAAATGCAAGTCCATTCCTAAATGCAGTGTAAAAATTTTCACAGCTGGCACTAGCTACTCTGCCTCATTGTGTCTCTGCCATCCTGACGTCACCAATGATGGCTCAGGTGTGGGAAAAGGAAATACAGATGCAAACACACTATACTCACATAGCTTCTGGCTGAATTATGGTGACAACTGAAGTACTGATTAAGTAGAGTTTTCTTGAGATTTGGAGTTATACTGCTCAATTTACCCAGAAGCTAGTAAATAAGCTTAGTGCTGACAAGATCTGAGGTTCTACTGAGAATTCTACCTCCCACTGTCCACATCAAACCCATTTGACAGGTGGTCCTGTGACGTGTGACTGAGTGGAATTTTCATCAAGTTAAACCCCTCCGTGACATGTGACAGATGAACCAATAGTGAGGGTACAGTAACCTATACTTTGTCATTGTTGAAGACCTATGTGACTATTTCCTTGAAAGACCAAGTCTACTTCTATCCCTACCTAGGCTAGTCATAACAGAGAGCAAGAGATGTCCTTGACTAAAAAGTCATTCAATGTCTACAAATGTTGCTATAGGATAATTAGTGGTGATTTGAACAATAGGGATGGAGACAATGATGAGTCACCTGGGATTGTAAGGTAGTCTATAGCCATGTGAGACAGACAATGATATGCACTTTGGCATTTACACCACCACAAAATTGGATCTGTGATGTGTTCCATGTCAGTACTCAGGTAACACTTTGGTTCTAATTGCAGATCCACCAGCTTGGGTGGTGCAAGTGCTGGAAGATTGTTGAAGATGTTTGAGCTCTGAATATTAGTCAGCCATTCCATAAAGGACCCAAAGGCAATGGTTAGTGGCTCATCTTTTTATTAACTTTGGTCATTCATCTCCTCAATACTGTTCTAATCCACCACTTCCAAATTATATATATGGGTGAATTCCTCATATATAAGAGCTTTTGCAGTTGAAATCCATTCATCTTCCCACAGCATGGCTTTGAAGTACATATGCTAACTTGTGACATGGGTGTAGTACTAGTTGAAGTCAGTTTGTGTTGAGTAACAAATTGGCATGAGGATGGTAGGAAAAACAAACTCATTGTGATTCTATACGTTTCTGAGGTATCCATCAATAAGTAATAGTGGTTAAGTGTGTTTTGAGCAAGGGAGATAGCAGATTGTATGGCTACAGATAGCTTCCTATCATGTGAGGCTCCTCTAAGCTGCTTGTGGATGTGATCCATTGCAGGGACTACAGTCGTGAGGTTGGAGTTTGAGTGAGGGAAGAACAAGGTTGTATCTTTGAGAATCTATATAGCAAAGGTCATGTGACTTTTCTGACTTACATATGTTGACTACTACAACATGTGGCTATGGCATGCTTACCTTTAACACACTGTGGAGCTGTTCTACTAATTCCCATTCATCCTCACACAGCTTGAACTGATGCAAGCTCAGGTCCTAGTGCTGTGTGACCAGGTCTACCAGCTTATGATGGTTCCAAGCATACTCCAACATGTTGAACATTGAATTCCAGTGGGTGGAGATATTATGGGGCATCAATGTTTCTGTGAAGTTCAAGTCTCACAAGATGCTTTTCCATATGGGGAGGACCAACATCATTGAATGAATGATTTTGTATGCAAGCTTGTACAGCTTGTACCAGTGTTGTCAGTGTGAGGATATTAAAAGGTGAGCACAGTACACCTACTTTCACCAGCATCAGTTTAACAGGCTGAATGGTATTTTCCAGGGCATGGTGCTCATCAACTGTCATCTCCTCCATCTCATCAACCCAACTATCATCATTGTTCTTCAATGCTGCCTTATTATCCTCACCAACCATATGGTACTCAGCAACCATCAGTGCCTCTTCTTCATCAAGCTCTTTTCCAAGTATGTCAGCCTCATCAGATCAGTCCCCCTTCCCTGCAGCCACCTTATGATCTGCATTTTTCTTCTTCACATCAAACTGATGGATCAAACTTTTAGCAACAAGATTGATAATGTGAAGAAATCAGTGTATATGGCTTGCTGTGCCAGCATTTGCTGGCATGAGGATAGCCAGATCATGGATTATCACATTGTTGTTTAAGGCATTATCACAGGTGATGCTCAGGATTTAGAGTACAGCAGTGAGTCATGGTGGATTATATTTAGTAGCAATATGCACCTTGTCAGCTGACTTAAATTCTTTTAGGACATTGGAAAAGACCTTTGCCAGCTCAGATCCTGTATGGCACTAGTTCCATGCTTTTACAATTCATCCCAACATATCTAAGTCAAAATATTTCTACCTTGGCAACCTTGACAATCTCTAATGGCATGCTAAGAGGGACCCCCTTCTGCTCAAAATGCACCACAAATGTGACAAATGCATGGTGGTTAGGTGAAGTCCATGCATTGGTCATAAAGTGGAGTTTGCTGTCATATTCCTGGTAAGAGATTAGGTTTGAGTTTCATGGGCAAAACATATGCTAACCTGTAGTGTCTTAGCAATGTGATTGCATGTGCAAGCAAATATAAGCCACACATCACACAAAACAGTAGAAGGGGACATAAGTAATACTTGGGTTGCCCAGTCTTCATCAAACTCATGAACCTTCAATCCTTGACAATATTGAATGGTTGCAGGCTCTCAGCAACCCAATAAACAATCTTGGCTCTGCAAGACCATCATTTAGAAGTAGGAGAGCTCCACTTCAAGCTCACAAGCTCATCTTGTCTTGACATGGGTATGTTGCCAATTTGAGTGAGTAATATTACCCATACCTTTGTGCTCAAATGTTGCTAATATAGAGCCACTGTGCAGAATACTATCCACAACATTTTGTTGCACCTCATTGGCATTCTTCACTTGATCTGCAGTGTTCAAAGCCTCAGTTCCCCAGCATGTCTTCACATGCTTGCACATATTTCCAGTAGAGCACACATCTTTAATATCCAAGTATTGTCTTACTGATACTTCACAGTGCCATTTAGCATATTTGAAGTCATATGCTTAGCATCCCTCAATGTCCACAATTCATGGCTTGGCATCAAAAAAGGCATAGATTGGTGAGATCCAATCTTTCATAACATGCACTATATGTGATGAGATTGTGCTTGCAATTGTTACCAACTGACTCACTCAATTCCTTATCAGGAGTCTCCTTGGCAATATTGGCTATTGTCCTCTCCTGGCTATCCCCATTAATGGTTTCAATATCTGTGTCTTCCTTGGTGCATTGGCAGGCCAAGGTGGGTTTAGAAGGGCCTTGAATACACATGAATGGTGTTATGGTACTGACATTAATGCTGGCATTTCTTTTTTTGGACACCATTCTCACTGTGTTGCCTACTACTTCTTCTGCTTTGTCATCACCCTTCTGCTTCTTTGTTGCTGTTGCCACCCTGTCATCCATGGCTACTTTCACCTTTTCTGTCATTTTGGTCTGTCACCCTACAACAATGGAGAAGGGATTGGTATGTATTGTATCACAGTCATCAGTAGGTGAGTAAAATTTCTGTGGACACTGGGATATGCAGTTATTAGAGTTTGCAGCTTGCACTGTTATTAGGGTTTTAATATTTATAAGTTGTGTGGGATTTGCATACTACCAGTACATGTATAATTAGGTACAACCACTACAAGATTAGTTCTGTCTGCACACACCAGTACCCACCACATGGGTGTGGATATGGGTGCAGGTACCCAATTGTTGGTACCCACACCCATATCTGCTACATACCCACACCTGCTATCCATGTGGGTTACCCACACCCATGGTATACCCTATTTAGGAGCACAGCTCTGATGACACCTATATTCTGAACACTTACAAACCCTGTAAACTCTGTTACTAATGCTATACTCCTCTATATTATATATACTCAAAGAATCTCCTGTATTTATCTCAATTTGAATATTAGTTTTATCCTCCACTCCCAATCTCTGACTGAGGCTCAACAACTCTTCTCTGCTCTCTGCTCAACTTGACATCTCCACATCTTAAGTCTCATAATCTTCAACTCTCTAAAATCCAGGACCTAGGACTTGTGCAAGGGCATACCACATACAGTGAAGCCAAAGTCCCATCCCTAGTCATTTCTGGCATTCCAGAGTTGCCTTTGGAGTATGATCTTAATAGGTTGGTTCTCCCTGTCAAGTTACTTTACATCAGAACAGTTGTGATAAATGGGAGCTCAAATGCTTTGACTTGCTAATTCATGTGTACTCTAACCACATCCTTCATTTTTATGCACATACCAGATAGATAATAATCATCCTCAATACAATCATGAATTTTGACCCTTACCTATATTGTTTGGACAGAGTTGCATCCAACTTTTTTTGGAAAAGTGAAGATGTGACAAAATCACATCACAGTTATTTTTAGTGATGCCAAGGCCCAGCCTGAGAGTCCCAAGCCTGCTAAGCCATGCTTTCAAAAGCCAGGCCAGGCCATAATGGGAGCTGGTGGAAGCTTGGAGTCCAGCCTGTGAATCTGCAAAGCCATGAGCCAAGCTAAGCCAAGTTCCAGAAGCTCCAAAGCCCTGAGCTTGGTGACTGTTCCTATCTGGCAAAAGCCAATACCTATAAATGTCCATATGAAAACTCTTAAGTTTAATTTCCTCACCAATCCTGCTGGATTGCTTAAGCATCTCTTACCAAACAGTACAGTATATCTGACATTGAGGAACAGCCTCACAGGCCCAAATGTGTTGCTGCATCCTCAGCACATGTCAAATGCACTAAGAATGCTGCTAGGCAAGAGCAGGAGTAAACCTGGGGTCCCACAAGCCAGACCTGTACCCATACCCAGCAAATATCCATATCCACATGAGGGGTCCAGGTCACTGTCTGGATCAATGAAAAGTACCCTGGGGTATACCCATACCTGGATATACTTGCAGGTACATACATAAGTATTCTAGTAATGACAGTAGCACAATGTGTAATATAGCTAGCTAATCACAATGTTATCCCACTCATCCTCAAGCTGAATCTCCTGATTATTCTGGACATCTGGTAGCTGAGTGACAAGCTTTACATCATTGTCCCTAACAAAGTTGAGCTTGCTCCATACATATATATACCAAGGCATAAATGCACTTGTGTAAATTGAGCCAAAGACAGGAATGCATGTGTGACAGGAGATGGCCATGGTTGAAAAGCTGTTTAATATCATCAGAGATTGCTACAGGATACAATATGACAAGTTAACATAGATTAAACAACAAACAAAAATACCTGGGTTGGTTAAATGATTGAGGGCCATTCAAGAGAGCTGAGGATAAGTATGATGATGCTCATGTCACCATGTGATCAGGTCAGTAATGTGCTCAACATCTGTATTGAGGTACCACTCAAGTTTGGAGCCAAGGTCAGAGGGCTTGGATGTAGTGAGGATGGGAAGATCATTGAACAAGTTGGTACTCTTTGTCATGCAACTCATTAGTTTGTATAGTGACCATCAATATAAAACTCACCTTGTATTCTTCTTCTGTACTGGTGTAGTCTCCTCAATCTCTGAATCCACAGTATCATCAGCACAGTCCAGATTAGCATATGAACATTCAAACTCATCCTTAATGAGCATTTTTGCAGTGTTGATCCATTTATTAGGCCATTGAGCAGTCTTGAAGTAAGCAAGCTTGTGTTGTAGGTGGAGTACTTGCATTTAGTTTAAAATATGAATGGCCAATATATATATACTCATAGCAATCCAATACATCTTGGAATCATTAGTAAGGGAATAATACTGGTTGAGTGTTTGCTCAGCAAGTGAGATGGTGGACAAAATGGACTGAAGATATTTTGTGTTGCAAGAGAACATTGTGAGTTTCTTGTGGATGTGATCCATTGCCAGAATGACCATTATCATCAGGAAATCAATGAGGTGATGATATAACCAGCCATATGTGATTAACAAATGTAAGGCTGAAAGCATGAGATAATGCCTTATCAGTTCCTATTATCATTTGCCAGAAGAATCTCAGAAAGACCAAATTCTGATCAGAACAGGGAGGAAGAATGGTAAAGAATGCACAATTATCTTTGTCCTTTTAGGCTGGCAGTGTACTTTTATTCTACAATCTTGATAATGTCATGTTACCAGGCCAATGACTCTCTGAAAAAAATTGACCCTATTTCATAAGGTTGATGGCATCCAGAGCCAGGGTAATTTGAAATGATGAGTATCTCCAATGATTGAATAGCCTGGCATAGCATTGTCATGGAGCTAACATAGTTGTACCAGTTATGACAGTGGTTTGCAAAAGTTCAATAGACAGCAGTTGACTCAAAGTCAAAGTTGGTCAGGTCAGCACCTCAAATCACAGAAACTTCAAATCAGCCTCAGCCTCAGGTAGGGGATGGTGTATCAGGAGGTATACCCATGGGATACAAGAAGGAAGGAGGGCAATTGCACATGTTGCTGTTGTTTTACCATCCTTCCCAGCAAATAAGAAGGGTGGGCAAGGGTGACACAATGCATGCTTGCAGAAATGACAGTACAACATGTGTGAATTGTGCACATTGTACTATCATTTCTGCATATGGAGGGTGAGGGTGATGGGAGAATGGCTGGTGAGACCAAAAGAAAGAGAGCTTGCAGAAATGATGGCATGATGTACACAATGTCATGAATTGTGTATGTTGTACCATCATTTTTGCATGCTGAGAGCAAGGGCAAGGGCAAGGATAATGAGGGGGAGGGTGCCAGTAAAGGCAGACAAGAGTAAGAGGTGGATGAGGGGCAGAGGCAGGGTGAGATGGCAGTGAGACAGCAAAAGAGACAGCAAGAGGTGCAATGGTGCAATGTGGGTCATACATGTTGCACTGTTGCTGAAAGGGGAGAGTGAGCAAGGGAGTGGAAGTGGGTAAGAAAAGCAATAACACAACACACACACACACAAAATTGTGTACATCATGTCAGAATGTGAAAGGGCCAGGATAAGAAAGGCAAGAGGGTGAGGTAGAGTGGATGAGAGGGTAAGGGTAATAACATGGTGAAATGACAGGGAGGATAAGGCAGGTGAGAGGGCAAGGACAAATCAAGATAGACAGAGGCAGATGAGGTTGTGCCATCACAACCTGGCAAATGGGGATGGTGAGTGAGAGTGAAGGTGTTACAATTATGACTGGGGGTAATTGTACAAGTGGACATGAAGTGTAGTCTGCCTGAGGTACATAAACTCTGGTAGTCCTAACTTGTAGGATTCCTTCAGGCTTGACATAGCCTGGTGATGACTGTAGTAATTAGGAAAAGGGTTCCTAGCATGATGTTGATGAGTAATCTGAAATGGACAAGGTTGGATGACCTTGACCTAGGTGGGGACTTCAGATACCAGGGTCAATGTCGAAGAGGTCTAGTTCTCTGGTGGAGAACCTAGAGACAAACCAACATCAGCAAGACATTGTATGAAGCGAACAATGACAAGGGAAGTTGTCTGAGCTGATGACAGTGATACTGTCAATGGGGATGACCTAGATGAACCACAAGGGGGGTGGTTTAGAGGATTCTAAAGATGGTGACAAGAGTTCTCCAATGAAGGAGGAAGTGAGGAGGGTGGGGTAGAGGGCAAGCAAGAGGGGATTGCAGGGAATGGATGATGATTAACCACAAGAGTATACTATAAGGTAATACACTTTAGGTGTCAGATCAAGGTTAGAGAGAGAGAGGTGTCAGAGCTCTGCTCTAACTTATATACCCCAGCTGTAAGGGCTTTAGGGCAGGTATATTCCTTTAGGTAAGGTGGTCCATGTGCAGTCTAACCTTAATATAGTAAGAGTTCATATCCATAAGAGGAAACCCAGTATCTGTATGGTGAGGGTAAAGACAGAAATGGCAGGTGGGCACTGCCATGGAAAGATCATGAGCATAAGGACATGTCATGGGAATCATCATATCATGACATGAGTGATGGCACATAAGTGATCACATGGGTAAACTGAGGTTGGGGTGCAACACAAGAAGGGTGGTGATGCCAGAGTGAGATGTGGCCTCATCTGAGATGGGGAGTCACTGAGGAGAGCACAGGAGGACAGCTGTGTGAAGAAGCACTGTAGAGGAGTAGTGCAGGGAGTCGCCAAGGAGAGCACAGGAGGATGGCTGTGCAGAGGGGCACTGTAGAGGAGTAGTGTAGGGGGAAGATCCAAGGAGGATCCAGGAAAGATCCAGGATTGGATAGCATAGAAGCACAGCTGTGTAGAGAGGCACTATGGGAGAGTAGTGCAGTGCCCATGGCTGTTGCAGGATGCATTGTGTCAAGCATAGATGAGTGCTAGGATGCACTGCAATAGGATGGTCCAGGGTCATGTGATGGACAAGAGGTTGTGGAAATGGAAAAAGACTGGGTATGCACCAAAACTGTAACAGAAGATGAGGCTTTGGGGTTTGGGTGAGATCTTGAGAGTGAGGATGAGGGCAAGAGCAATAAGAAGGGCAATAATGAGGGCATAACCACCATGCTCCCATAGGCATATGCAACCTCTTTCCAGACCTCACCTTTTTTGCAGCTTCTGAGAATGACAGCAGCTTGTGCATCTTTTGCCAGTAGCAACATGCTCTTGAGATGTCTTCTTGAGGTATGTATGTACTCCACCTATCCAGACAAGGCACCTTCACAGTGAAGATTGCATATGTGGCAGGCTTGATAGATTGACCTTGGAGAATAGGGATGAATGTGATGAGGATGGCTTGGTTTTAGCATCTGTCCCTACAAAATCTCATCTTTGACCAGATTAGCAATCATACTCACAATCAACCTGTTATAGTTTTGGCACACTCCTGGTCTTTTTCTTCTCCCATGACCCTGTGCCCATCATGTGACTGCTCCCATCACTGGACCTCCGATTCCTGGAGCATCCTAGTGCTCATTTATGCTTGATGTGACATGTCTTGCAACAGCCATGGCCTGCCCTTCCACACTGTCCCATGATAGTGCCCCCACACACAGCCACCCTCCTGTGCTTCCTGATCCCTGATCTGTTCCCTGATTCCTCCCTGGAACATCCCTTCTCAGATCTTCCCATTGGCACTGCCCTCCCCACACTATTTCACAGTGCCTTTTTATATAGCCATCCTCCTGTGCTCTACCCTGGATCTTTCCTGGATCCTCCCTGGAATACCCCCTCCCAGATCTTTCCTCACACCACCCTCCTTCAGTGTCTCTCTGCACAGCTGCCACTCTATGCTCTCCTGGCATTCCCCCATCTCCATTGAGTCCACACTCACTCTGACATCGCCACCCACCTCATGCCATGACCCAACCTCAGTTCACCCCCTGTGACCACTCACATGCCATCACAACACATCATGCCACAATGATTCCCACAATGTGTCCTTCGCTCATGACCTTTCCACAGTAGTGCCCACCTGCCATTCCTGTCTTTATCCTCACTACACTGATGCCAGGTTTTCCTTTACAGATTGGACTCTTACCATATTAAGGTTAGATTGTGTATGGACCACTTTACCAGATAGAGATATATCTGCCCTCAAGCCCTTACAGCTGGGGTATATAAGTTAGAGCTCTGCTCTAACACCTCTCTCTCTCCAACCTTGATCTGACACCTAAAGTGTACTACCTTACAGTATACTCTTGTGGTATTCATCATCTGTTCCCTGCAATCTCCTCTTGCTTGATCTCTACCTTGCCCTCCTCTTTTTCCTCCTTTGTTGAAGGACTCTGTTGTTGTTGTCAAGAACCCTCTGAACCATGTCCTACTGGTTCACCTAGGTTATTCCAGTCAATACCTTCATAGTTGACTCTGTCCAGGAAGACCCCCTTCCTGTTACTCATCCCAATGTCTTGCTGACATTGGCTTATCTCTAAGTTCTCTATGCTTACACAGAGAACTAGACCTCTTTACTGATGACCTCATTACCCAAGACTCTCACCTAGGTCAAGGTCATCCAACCTTGTCTACTTTGCTACCCTTGTCACCATCATCCTAGGAATCCTCTCTCTAGTGTCTCTCTTCATTCATCTCCAGGCATTCTGTCAAGCCTGAAGGTATTCTACAAGTTAGGACCCAACAAGAGTTCTTCAAGGTGGACTATGTTTCGTGTCCACTTGTATGATTACCCATGGTTGTAATCATAACACAACCCAACTTTGCTGTCTTCAAGTTGAGAGTGTGTTGCATTCACTCTGCCCAGTAAAAAGTCACCCCTAAGAATAGTGAGCTTGTTTTCAAAGGCAGCTGGTACAGAGGGTGTGCTACATCAGAGGTCAGACTTGTCAATGATATTATCATAGAGGAAGGATGCTATATGTAGGTATCATTTCAACTACATATCTGAGGCAGACTGCAATATAATTGAGTAAGGAGTGTGTATGCTGGCTGGATGTTACAAGTATGGACTGCCACCTGGTCTTTTTCTTCCCATGACCTTGTTCTTTATCTCCTTTACCCTCTCTATCTGACTTAACACACTGTCTATCTTCCCCTCCATTTCACCTTCATGGCTATATTTAGGCCTATATTTAATAACTGCCCACAGATCTATCTGGCTGTTCCACAGCCCTCTGTTCTGGTTTCTCCCCAGTCTTGCCTTCAGGCTTTACCATAGTATGTATATTCTGATTCCTCCCAATTCCTTCCAACTTTTATGATAGGGATTATTTCCAATATGTCCTGATCTCATGATCATGCATTTGTATATTAGACATGTGT
>JBBPQP010000426.1:0-26388 GCA_038092555.1 Boletus subgraveolens | reverse complement strand
GCCCTTACGGCCGGGGTATATAAGTTCGAGCTCCTCTCGAACACCTCTCTCTCTCTAACCTTGATCTGACACCTAAAGTGTACACCTTACGGTTACTCTTGTGGTATTCATCATCCGTTCCTTGCAACATTCCCTTGCTTGATCTCTACCTCGCCCTCCCCTCCTTCCTCCTTCATTGAAGGACTCCGCTGTTGACACCTTAGAACCTCTCTAAGGTCCTCAAGTCTCTCGGTTCTCTTCTCCCATCGAGACCCTCAAGCCCCTCGGTTCTCTACTCCTGTCGAGAATCCTCTCCAACAGCTCGTCACCATTGGCTAGTCTCTCAGTTCTCCACTCCCATTAGGAGGACCCGCCCAGCTCAACATCGACCTCGCTACCCGTCGTCCTCACCAAGGTCCAGGTCTTCCAACCTTATCCACCTCGGACTCTCGGTTGTCGTCTCTCTAGGGATACTCCTTCTAGTATCTCTCGCCGTTCGTCTCCAGGCTCACGTCAAGCCTGAAGGAATCCTACGCCGTTAGGATCAACAAGAGTTAGGCTCAAGGCGGCCTTACACTTCGTGTCTACTTGTATGCCTACCGGGTGGTAGTCGTAACACCATTGTCACAGTCACCCACTAGTAATCATAACAGAACTCCACAATCAGTTCACAAACATTTTTGTACTGAGTAGACTTATATAGATCAACCACATGTTTAATGCACCATACAATTAAATAATATTTTTTCAATGCAGGTACAGCAAGAAACAGAGTGATTCTAATCTACATTGTTATCATCCATGTCATTCATATCATCCATATGTATAGCATAGGGCACCCCAAGGTCAGATACATTCAAGCCCAGCTTTTTGATCATACAAAACCACTCTCCTTCAACTCTGGACAGTAATCAGAAGGTGTGGGGTAGCATAGCAACAACACTTTGAATGGTATTTGCTTCAACAACAACAATTGAGTCCAGTAATGTTGAAGCAGCAACCACTTGAAATAAGGCTTTGAGAAGGCTGGAGTCAGGTTGTAAGTACATCTTGAGAACAGCAACAGCATGGAAATCAACACTTCCATTTAAAGATGTCTTGACAATCTGTGTAAAAAATTGTACTTCCCCAAAATGTATCTCATTTGCAAGCTTGACCTGCACCAAGCAGGTGTCATTAATTTAAGTTCATAGCAAACATCTGAAAGACAGGATATGTACCTTTATGTTACAAGAAATCCCATGTCTTGTATTGAATATTGATTTTTTCAGCAATATTTCAAGGCTTGCAATCAAATAAACCTGGAAGATGATTCCTGGCCTTTGCCACAAGTTCTCCATGTGCATTCCAAGTAGCCTGGTCTTGCAAAATGGCCCAGTTTCATGGACCTGTTATCATTAGGCCCTACATCTATTATACCATGTCAAAGTGAGATGAAGAGGTCCAATAAATTACTGGCCAGGTGCATGATATCTGTGGTCATGCAGAGTGGGACATCAAGGGAACAAGAGAGCTGGAGCCCAAGAATAAGTGGAGGTTTCATTAAGCCAGTACTCATCTTTGCCTTGTTGAGTTGAGTTTAATTCTGGACAGAGATGAGTCACTTCAAATTGTCTGTATAGTCAGATGAACCCCCTTCAGGTAGCTTGAAAATGTCAATGTTATCATGATCATTGGGACCTTGAGGGCAGTTGTGGGGACAGAGAAGAGCCAGATAATAGTGTGTGCCTTTGCACTAACCAAAAGCACCACAGTAAAGCTGACAATCATTCTTTCCACTGTGGCCTACCATGCCATCCCAGTAAACAAGTCCAGGGCCATCAGCTGTGGTAAAGAGGAGATAAGGATAGGAGATGTAATGGGAATTCGCAAGTGCATCCCATATAGGTAGTCCTTTCCACTGGATTGCTGCAAGGTAATAAAGACCAGGAAATAGAAAAGAATTTATGTTCTTGAGTTTGTGGGGACCAGGAATAAAACCACCAGGAAGAACATTAAGTTTGTGATAATGTAGATTTGGCAACAAGTTGACAAGGATTCAAATATATTATTGGGACTGTCCAAAGAGACCTTAGGAAAACCCTCAGGAAATGCTCTGGAGTAAAGACAATTCTAATTCTGAGGAAAACAGGTAATGAATATAAGCAGGTATATATACTACAGGGAGGTATGCTGACTAAGAATGTGAGTGATTGGAGAAGTAAGTAGAATGTTCTGAAAGGTTCTGTGATGTTCTATGAAGTATGAAGAGTGAAGAGAAGAATTTTGACATTACCTCCCTTCTAAGAGTCAAAGTCTCTTTTGACAACTTCATCTTTTAAATATGAAGTGTCAGTAAGAGAAGTATCAAAGCTATAGTTATATAAAGGGTCTAATTGTTCTTGGAATGAGAGGAAATTGGAGTCTAGGAACATTGGGGATGAAGTAGGGAGAGGAAGACCAAGACAGGTAGGGTAGGAACAAGGGGGATTGGTATCAGCAAAGCAGACTCTCATTGTTTTCTTGGGTCAATGAGCAGTGGGATAAAGACAATGGAAATCTTTTATGGTGTTGGTGGTGTTGTCCAGCTCAGATGCCTTTTTCCATTCATTTTGTTCTTGGGAGAATCCTTTCCAATGGACAAGGTATTTAGTATTCCCCTGTTGTTCCCTCAAATCAATAATACTCTCAATTTCTTGTTCTTCCCCTTGGGATTGTATGATGGGAGGAGGAGGCATTGGTTTCTCTTGGGATGTGAATTCTCCTTTGATGTATGGGTGGAGTAGGCATTCATTGAATACTGGATGAATCCTACACCATTTGAAATCTAGTTTTAATTTGTATACTCCCTTCTAACCTTCTCAATCACCTTGAAAGGTCTATATCACTTATCATTGAGTTTCCTCAACAGTCTATCTGAACGAATATTGGTGGATTCAAGGAGTACAAGATTTCCCAGCTTGTACTCTCACAGTGCTTGAGTTCCTCTGTTGTGGTACAGTACTTCTTCATGTCATTCACTGCATGTTGCAAGGCCTTCTTTGCTTGAGCGTGACTTTTCTTCATCTCCTTGACAAAGACCAACACTTCGTCATTGCTATTTCTGGCTACTGATTTCTATGTTGTGTTGATGCAAGGGCTTTGTCCATAGTTGAGGAGAAAGGGAGATATTTAGTCATGGAAGAGATCTTTGAATTGTGAGCGAACTCTACTAAGGGAAGCCAGTCTACCCAATTGGATTGTTAATGATTTATGTGTTACAGTTGAGGAGACTCCTAACCCATTTTCTCCTTCATCTCCTCCTGATTGTCTTCTGACTCCAATCCCTTCCTCAGTCACTCCTCCATCCCACCTCGACCATCCTGGGGCTACCATCTTCACCGAGCTCTTCCATGATCTCAGGGACTACCAGATCCCTGCCTCCACCTGGGCTAATCTGTTAGATGAATCTCTCTTTGAGGGATGAGGCTATCCCTCACTGCCTTGGGGCATCTCCACCACTGCCTCCAGATACTTTGCTCCTCACTGCCTCTCAGACTTCTCCTTTCCTTTCTATGACTCTTACTTACTCTTGATGACTCGCATAGACACTGCCTCCTTATAGCCTTCTCTCATAGGCTATATGTTTTCCCTTATATCCTGACCATTTACCTCATGTGCTATGCAACACAACATGTCCACCTCCTTATTTAATCTTAGGGCTCCGACACCTGCCCTAAAGTACCTAGTATATATATTGGAGTGCTGCCTGTACCTCTCTTCTTCCTTAACCTTGATATACACTATTTCATGTAGTCATCCTGTTCTCAAGATCCCCTTCCTTGTGCCTAAGCTTCCCTCTGCTTCATCCTCCACCCCTTCCAACTCTGGGCCAGTCCCAGTACTGCTGACTTACATCAGGCTGTTCCCTCTTAACTCCATATGGAGGTGACCAAGAGTAGGAACAAGACAACATGTTCATGAACATGTACCATTGTTACATTGGTTGTAACATTATGTAGATGCAAAGGTATTATTCTACCAACATGTTAAATCATTCCAATTGTTTGTCAGTCTGGGGGTGATAGGCTGTGGAGGGGTTTTCCTTGATCTGCAGGAGTTCCTGTAATGCAGTCATGAATGACAACACAAATTATGGACCTCAATCACTGATAATTTTCTTGGGAGTGCTGTGGAGTTTAAAGATGTGGTCATAGTATGTCTTGGTGACTCCAGCAGAAGATATTGTGGTTGAGATGGGGAAAAGATGGATCATTTTGGAGCAGGTATCTACAATGGTCAGTATCATGTCTTTCCCATTCAATTTTGGAAGGAAACCAATGAGATCAATTGAAATGACCTCCCATGGCCCATTGGTGGAATCATTCAGGTGGAGTTGTGTCTTTTTTGCTTTGGTTTTGACTTTCTGACAGATGTCACAACCTGCAACATAACATGTGATGTCTTTCTTCATTGACAGCCAGTAGTACCTTGTTTGTATTAGGTCTCCAGTTCATCAAGCACTTGGATGTTTAGAGAGCGGATGGTTGTGATTCTGGACAATGATCACTTCTTGAAGAGATGGTTCCATGGGGACATGGAGGACATTTCCCCAGTGGATAAGTCCATTCCTTAGTTTCCATGGGGAGTCTTCCTTTTTAACTCCTTTGATTGTGAATTTCTCAGCATGTGATTGAAGGTTTTTGATCCATTCTTCAAAGGTGATAAAGCACACAGTAGCTCCTCTGTCATTCAAGAACTTCTCTGATATGAGCATGATGGTATCTTTGTTATTGTTGACATTTTTTGTGAAGTCAGATCAACTGAAATGGTCTAAAGCACTATTGCTTCAGGCAACACCAAACTATTGATATCAAGTCGAAAGACTGGAAAAGGGAAGTAGAAGTGAGCCCTAAGGTCTCCTGAGTCCTGCTTTAGATGGAAGTATCCAAAGAGACTAGACTGGGGATTCCAGCCGTAGTCCTCTGGGTTTATATATTCATACTATGTGTGTACATTTTGTGTCTAGACCTACTGATCTAGGGCATAGGGTAGATGGTAATTAAATACATGAGGCATAGGCATGCAGAATGGAAGGAGCGGTGATTAAATTCTCCTCACAACAACGATGAGGAATGATGCAACACACGCAATTGTGTGTGTTGTGCTGTCCCTTGTCTTTGACCTGAACCTCAGCCTTGCAATGAGGAATGGCACAGTGCACGTGATTATGTGCATTGTGCCATTTTTCGTCTCATTTCCATTCTCATCCTCACTCTTTCACCCCACACTCAACCGACGAAGATAACAAAGATGACAAAGATGATGGATGTGATGAGAAACAACACAGTGCATGCAATTGCATGCATTGTGCCATCTCTCATCTCATCCCCAACTCCTGGTCCCCATCCTTGCCCTCATCTCACGACGACAATGCTCACTCTTCCCTCACCCCTCAGCCTCACCCTTGACTGATGATGACAACAATGAAGAACAACACAGTGCACACAATTGCATGCATTGTGCCATTTTTTGTCTTGTTTCTATCCTCATACGAGCCCTCACCTCACCCTCACTGTTGACTGACAACAACAACAATGATGAGGAACAACACAGCACACACAATTGTGTGTGTTGTGCCATCCCTTGTGCCATCCCTGTCCCCATTTCACAACAATGACAAGGAATGATGCAACACACACAATTGCATATGTTGTGCCATCCCTCATCTTTGACCTTGACCTTGGCCTTGACCTCATCCCCCCTCCCCACTCCCAATCAAAGTAAGCCCTGGCCCCAGGGCCCGGCTCAGGCTCAAAAAATCCAAAGCCTGAGCCTTGGGCCCCCTTGGGCTCTTGTTCAAAGCCCAGCTTGGCCCAGCCTCAGAGTGCACAGCCCAGCCTGACTCAGGGCTTTAGAGGGCTCGATGCCAGGCCTGGCACAACATTACATGGCTCAATCCATATTTTCAACAGTCGCAACAGTGACCAGCTCATCACTATCAAGATTACCATACTTAGTTGGATCATGGCCACTCTCCTTGCATGGTCAACTGACAGCCAGCAAATTTTTTCCACATCCAGTGACAACACAATCAAGTCTTTCAATGCCTTCACCAGGTCCCAGCTTGCAGAATCATCCATTCTCCCTGACAACCACAAGGTCCACTCTATCACCCTAGCAGCCAATGGCAAATTCATTGCTACTTTCGCACAGAATTCAATCTTGTTCCTGGACACATCAACACTGACCCAGATTGACCCTTTTATTGAGGACAGTGGAGAACTATGGTCCATTGCTATCTCTCCAGATAGCAATTATGTTGCAACTGGACAATTTTGTGACAGGAAAATTGACATTTGTGATCTTGGCAAGATTCTCCCTGAGTCATATGGTCCTTTCCATATGAGTCCCAGCCTACTGAGTTTGTCTTGCCATCACTGAAAAAGCTGCGCTAACACCAATGTGTATGTACAATAGGAAGATCCTGGGAAAGATGGTGATGATCCCCTTAAGGTATCGGTTTGTTCGTTTCTCTCTTGAAGCAAGTTCTCACAGTAGCATAGATTGAGGTCCCATCAAGCATGCCCAGTCCTCAGTTCAACTTTGACGAGGTGGGTGTTCACTTCACTCTTATCTTGCTTCTGTGTTGATGCTATACTGCAGCCACTGTCCTCTGACCATTCCCAGGAGGGTGAGTTACTGCCTTTCCATGGCATATCACACTTCTCAGATGTTCCACCAGTGACTTCCCCTCTAGAGGCACATGCAGGGCAAGATCTCAATGCTGTCCAGTCATTGAATGACTATTCAACATTCAAAAAGTCGCTACAAAGGAAGAGCAAGAAGGACCCTGCTTCCGATAAGCCTGATCAACCTCCCAGAGGCTCGCACAAACCCACTGATAATCAATCTTCTTCCCACTCGCAACCAAGGGTGGATGATGCAAATGAGGGGCCATTGTGGATGGCTGCTGGTAAACGTAAGTGGGTGAGTACTCTTCTTTAATAAACAATCAGATGTGGTATGTCTAACATATCACGCTAGTGAACGGTGGTGAAATATGCTGGAAGTGAAAAAGTTCATCGTGCCTCAGGCTTGTATGCAGTGGCTCATTTCAGACACTACAGCATAAATTGGCCCCCAAGCCAAACGCAACTGTTCCCAGCAATCCCAACGAAGTCTCTTGTACTAGTCAAGGTCCTGCAGGTGCACAAGAAGCCAGTCTTGTACATCTTTTTTTCTCTGATGATAGTGGACCTTGTCATGACAACTTACGTCCTATTAGGCACAACAGGAGAACAATCCCTTGGCCATGGGGGTCCATATTGTGGTGTGCATGATTTATTTTAGCTTAGATTGTTAGACTCACAGTGAATCAGCATCAGCAAGAATCAGGTGATGCTATGATCTTGATCTGCATACCTACCATTTTGATCAGGTTACCCACATGTATGTTGTGTATTTGCCCAGGTGCACATGATGGGATGCATTGATCCAGGTGATGATCAAGCTTGCTGGGATACTCACTCGATGGTCATTGATGATGTCTATACTCACACGGATGTTGTGATTGGAGGACAGTATCTAATTGATGAGAGCTGTTGCAAGTGTGCAGAATTAAGATAAGGATGTGTGTCTACAAGTGTAATAGGATGTCATGTAACACAACTTTTGGCAAGGATGTCAGCATCTTCGTGTTCAATTTCTTGTACAGAAATTAGACCCTGGTGATGGAACATAGGTTTACATGTCATGCATCAGACCCAAAGTCAGAAGACAATGTAAGCAATGGACCATATATTACCAGTATATGATGAGGGCATTGGCCTGTGCTTGCAATAATACATACAAGGGATGTAGGACTATCCAATTTTTGAAGCCATTGGAACATGTCCGTGGTTGCCTTGTCTTTCTCGCTTCATGACAGCATGTTCACACGTTCAAGTTGTCACCACCTTGTCTTCTCGTGCTGTGGAATGTTTCACCTCGAACCGTTTCCAGGAAGCATCCAGTCGCACTATGCTGTCGTAAGCATCAGCAACAAAGTTCGGTGAGAAAAAGAAACTTATAACTGATCTGGACTTTAAAACTATCCCTACTGCCAAGCAGTGTTGATTCATTCGCTTGATACCCACTGTCTCCTCCTTTCCCTGAAATGCACAATCATTCTCTCTTTTCACACAATTCTTCTCCAAGATCCCATCCTGTCCCATTTCTTTTGGTCACACCACATCATCCAAATGTTATTTTGCTTCTGAATGATTCTGACTGTCTCCATTTGAAGTCATGTCCATAACCTTGCTGTTCCAATGCAGCTTCTCTCCCGAGGATGAGGTCTGATGGGATGGAAACGCAGGCACATCGCTAGCAGTCCAGGTGAGCATGTACACCAACACCCATGATAGGTGACACATCACCGAATTGACCTTCTCGCATGTGGCACACAGTGCATTGCCATGTGTGCTCCAGAAAACAACCACTGGGAAGTAGTCTGGGTGACAGCAGAGGCAGCCATTGCTGCTGCATTATGATGTATGTAAGTGTCGAGGAATGTGAATATGACATGCACAAGGGGGGCTGATCTTAGTACAAGCTAGCCTGTGATGAGCTCGGTGATAGTCACTACAGATGAAGGAACCCTATACTACCTAGCCCAAAATAAGCTAGGTGGACAAGTGGTGGGGTGACTATAGTGAGCGAATAATAATAAAAGTCTAGTAATTCTGTCAAATGCAGTATAGTCTCTTTGTTCCACACCCGAACAAACCTGTGAAACTAACTGGAAATGTTCCCAATGATGGTCATTACCATGTGTCAATAGCACCCTGGTGGAATAGGTAAATCAACCCACCCACACCTCTGGGGTTGCAGTCTGTGGCTCCAGAGTTCATCAACATACCATTGTTTCAAAAGAAAGGGGGAAACTCAATGTGTCTGATGGGGTAAAGGTGTACACATGACAGACCTTGTCCTTTTCACCATTGACCCATATGTCTGAGAGAGCAGAGTATCGTTCTGGGGATTGTGCACATGGAGCAGTCCGGGTTAGCCGAGAGTTAGTAAGTTGTTTGACCAAGTCAATACCTACTCAATATTATGAACTGCCTTCCCACAGTATATCGCACTTCTCAGATGTCCTACCAGTGACCCCCTCTCCGGAGATGCATGCAAGACAAATTTGTCTCAGTGCTGTCGAGTCATTGCATGGCTATTCAATATTCAAAAAGTGGCTACAAAGGAAGAGCAAGAAGGATCCCGCTTCTTTTAAGCCTGATCAACTTGCTGGAAGTTCACAGCTGATCATCATTCTTCTTCACACCCACCACCAAGAGTGGACAACACACACAAGGGACCTTTGAGGATGGCTACTGGTAAATGTAAGCGGGTGAGTACTCTTCCTTGATAGAGGATCAGATGTGGTATGTCTAACATATCATGTTAGCCAACAGTGGCAAAATATGCTGGAAATGAAAAGGTTTGTTGTGCCTCGGATTTGTTTGGAATGACTCATTTCAGACACTACAGCATAAATCAGCCCCCAAGCCAACTGTTCCCAATGATTCCAACAAAGCATCTCATAGTGGACAAGGTCCCACAGATGCACAGGAAGCTGGCACCATATATCTTTTTTTTTTCTGGCAATAGTGGACCTCATCACAACAGCTCATGCTCTATTAGGAGCGATGGGAGAAAAATCCATCTCAATCCTTGGCCACGGGGGTCCATATTGTGGTGCACATGGTTTATTTCAGCTAAGATTATTAGACTCATGGTGGATCAGCATCAGGATGGGTCAGGCAATACTACCATCTCGATTCATATACCTACCATTTCAGTTAAGTTACCTGCATGTATGTTGTGCATTTGCTTAGGTGCACATGGTGGGATGGATTGATTCAGGTGGTTCAAAGCAATTTATGTAGATTCTATGCTCCATTGGGAGTATGTGGACATTGGAACCTTTTGAGTTGGTGTCACCTCGCAAATCAACACTAGTATATCCCCAATAAGCACATCCATGATTGAGCTTGCCAGAATATCCCCTCAACAGTCATTGATGAAGTACATACCCCCACAGAGGTGATTGGAGGACAGTGTCTGGTTGATGAAAGCTGTTGCAAGCATACAAAATGCCTAGTAGGATGAGGATGTACATTTACTAGTGTGGTAGGATATTGTGTCAGCTAACTTTTGGGAAGGACATCAGCGTCTTGATCTTCACTTTCTCATATGGAAGTTAGATTGTGGTGATGGGGTGCAGGTTTACATGTCATCCAAGCATATGAGAGGGATGCCATTGTCATGCTGGATTGCAGCCAAGAGGAAGTATATGTACGTCTTGGGAGGAGAGTAAATGATGTCTACTTGGCAAGGGTGACTTTTGTTCCATGCCAGAATAAACTTGTGAATGTAACTGTAAATGTTTTCAATATGTAGGAGGGGGGGTTGTTACCACACGTCAATGGCACCATGTTGAATTAGGTGGATTAGTGCGTTGCACCCCCAGTCTATCACCCGAGAGTTCATCAAAGTACTGTCGTTTCAAAAAAAAACAAGGGGGGGGGACCCAACGTGTCTGACAAGGTAGAGGTGTATGTGCAACACCTCGCTCTTTTTTCATTGTTGGGCCATACTCTGAATTTCGCATTTTTCAAAAGAAGTAGAATAAGTGCCAAAGACATGAGGCAGCAGCTGTGTGAACAATGAGGAAACATGTTTATGGAGCAACTATGCATGCCATGAGCAAACTGAAACCCTTTGTTCCTCCACATTTCAACATGGACGATTGTGTGCCATTGGTGATGTCATTGACGAATACCAGTGTGTGGCAGCTCCAAGGAGTGGTTGAGCGATGCTGACCATTCAATAAGACAGAATGATGGTACTTGACACCGGTCGCTCTGACATTGTATATACAGTCTCTTTCCACCCTGACAGGATGCATGTTTTGGGCAGGAGTGAGGATGGGATTCAACAGTGGTGACTTGCAGACGGTCAAGAGGTCGGAAGTCAACTGGGAATAGCGGTGCACACCATTTCTGTGTCGACAGATCAAAAGTGGATTGTATGTGGGACCAGTGAGGGGGCAAGTGTATGGGACAAAGAGATGGATGACAAGGTCATCAATGTGGAGGGCAGAAATTATGTGGTTGCAGTCGACATGTCCCCTGCCTCGGTCAGGTTTGTGACCAGGACCAAAGGGAAAGTGGATATTTGGGAC
This sequence comes from Boletus subgraveolens, assembly GCA_038092555.1. NCBI lineage: Eukaryota > Fungi > Basidiomycota > Agaricomycetes > Boletales > Boletaceae > Boletus > Boletus subgraveolens. The sequence goes on along the minus strand of JBBPQP010000426.1, from coordinate 15,227 downwards.
ATCACAAATGGGAAGAGACTCATTGGCTCGATCCGCATCTTCAATAGTCACATGTCACCTAATCGACCTCCTCATGTGTGGCACACAATGCATTGGCATGTGCATTCAACCCCTTTTCAGAAAACAACCACTGGTAAGCAGTCTGGTTGACAGCAGAGCTGGCTGTCACTGGTGTATTATGATACAAATCCTCTGTTGTGATGCAACACGTCAAGGAAGGTGAACATGACATGCATGGGGGGGGCTGATCTTGTCATGCACAGTGCAGAGTTTCTCTTTGTCACATGCCTGACCAAACTTGTGAAAGTAATGGTGAAGGTTTTCAACAGAGGAGTCTTCATTACACGTCAATGGCACTATGGTGGAACAAGTAGATTGGCACATTCACACCTCCGCAGTCTCTCACTTGAGAGTTCACCAAAGTACAGTCATTTCAGCACATTCATGTGCTGTCATCACCTTGTCTTCTCAGGCCGTGGAATGCTTCTCCTCAAATTGTTTCTGGGAAGCATCCCACCATGCCATGCTGTTGCAAGCATCAGCAATAAAGCTCAGTGAGAAAAAGAAACTCATAACTGGTCCTTGAAACTTTCCTCACCCCCAAGCAATGTCATTTGTGCACTTCATATCCATTGTCCCCTTTTGCCTGAAACGCACGATTATTCTCTCTTTGTTCACTTTCTTCTCCAAAGATCCCATCCTGTTCCGTTTCTTTCAGTCACCCCATGGCTTCTGAAAATTCTTTTGCCTACAATCCCATCTCCATTTGAAATCATGTTCATAACCTTGCTTTTCCAATGCAGCTTCTCTTGGAAGGATGAGGTCCAACACCGATGGGAGGGCGAACATGCTGCTAGCGGTTCAGGTGAGCATATACACTAACACCCCCAATGGGTGATATGTTGCTGAATCAACCTCCTTGCATGTGGCGTGTGGTGCATTTCCATGTGTGCTCAATCCCTTTGCGACAAATGACTACTGGTAGGTGATCTGCTGACAGGGGAGCTAGCCATCACTGCTGTATTATGATACAGGTCCTCCGTTATGATGCAACATGTCAAGGGGCACAAATATGACTTGCACAAGGGGAGTTGATCTTGTCAGACATGGTGCAGAGTATCTCTTTGTTCCATGCTTGAACAAACTTGCAGAGGTGACTGTGATCATTTTCAACTGGAGGAGGTCATTACCAGGTGTCAATGACACCATGGTTGATTATGTATATCTGGACCTCTGCAGTCTCTTGCTTGAGAGTTGATCAAAGTACTGTCGTTGCACAAAAAAGGGGGGAGGAGGGAGGCTCAATATGTCCAACAGGGTAAAGGCATACATGTGACAGTCCTTGTCTTTTTTGTTGTTGAGCCATACTCTGAATTCAGTGTTTTTGAGAAAGCAGAGTCTCATTCAGGAGATTGTGCAAGTGGGGTGGTCACGGTCACATGTAGATAGCTGAGTAGTAGTAAGTTGTTTGGCTATGTTATGCCTACAAGGCTTTGCCCAGATATGGGAGACAACTGCCACACTTCTTCTGGGAAAGTCGGTGAATCGTACTGCTGTGAGATACCTCCACAAACAATGCAACATGCAGAAGAGATCAGACATTGGTGGGCTTGTCCCAGCTCACCTTCATCAGATTCAGCCATAGCTCCATTGTTGGTGGGAATCCTCAGTAATAGATCAAGCTCATCTTACCCAGCATCACAGTTCCTTGGTAGCAGGTGTGCACATTACAAGAATGGTCCCCATTCCCTGGTGCATCCATAATATAGATGCAACTGTGTTACCACAGAGTCAAATGTGCTATATAGACATTGGGTTCCTCAGGATAACTGCCGTGGAAGCACCTGTGTCAATCGTTGGGCATCACCTTCTCGAGTACATAGAGGGCCCAAACAAAAGTGTGTCTCTCCATCTCTCCAAAACCAAGTGCCTTCCTCCTCATAACATATGCTCGACAACCTGGCGATGAAATGACTTGACTTCCAGGACTGTTTACCACCCCTACCCACAGCATCTTGAGACAATTGGCTCACAGTGGCCTGTCCTCAGTTTACCAACTGCACTAGCATGGCAGGTGTCTTTCCCGTCACCCCTTGTAGCCATGTTCATCACTGTTCGAGGTGCTCTGGCCAGATCGAAACAAACCTGTCAAGGAATTACTCCACTTGGTCAAGGAAATCAAGATGGTGGTCTGCTCAATGGGGTATGTACACCTTCTCCTGTGGGTTTCACTGGCTTTTCCAGGCTTCATATTAAGTTGGTTAATCACCTAAAGCCTGTCATTTCTCATGCTGGTAGACCAAAATGACAGCTCATGCAGGCTCTTCATTGCACCTATGATGGTTGGGGGAAACCAACAAAAGCAGATCCCCAAAACAATGCTAAAAATGTGCCAGGGTCATGGTGCAAGCTGAACAGAAAGAGTTAGAAAAATAACAGACAGTAAAGAATCACCACAAACGCTCATGTGCACGGGTGGCCATCATTGGGTCAATATATCAAGGACATTGGTTGTGTTGCTTCCGAGGTCGTCCTCTGCTATTCCCTCACTTTCATCCATAATATCGGTTTTCTTTGCTTCACTACAACCATCTTGTTTACACAGGTCTACTCTTGGAAACTCGGAATATTCCCTCAGGAAACTGGTGAGCAATTGCTGCAACCTGCAATACTCTGAGGAGATCGAGGCCTTGTCCAATGATGTCTACTGCCCTGCATCAAGCCAATACCTACTTGATATTATGAAGGATGGTGGTCTACATGGTGGGAAGGACAACAAGTGTTCAATACTTCCCTATAGCTCCTGTTTCACTCCCATCAAGACTGGCCTGAAGGCTGCAAGCTTGTGCCTCCCTGAATTCTGATATTCTTCGGGAGGAATCAGATGCATGTTATCCCCTCTTATTTGTGGGTAGGGCAGAGTGAGGAGTGCATCTGAGGACTGAGGGGACTAGATTCCTGGGAAATTGCAGGAGAGTCCACACGAATGTGGCAAAAGGACCTAAGACTGAGCAACTGTCAATTGTCAACACACAGATTGGTCAAGGGTATAGACGACAAGCTTGAAGAGGGTGAGGCAGATTGGATGTTGTGCATCCACTAGCCCAAGAGAATTAACCTTTGGATATCTTGTCTGCTTGATCAGCAGGGGGCAAATGAGATTTATGACAGACATTAGAGGAAGATAGTCTACCTGGGATATCAAGACAAACATGACTGGATGACTCATTAGGAACTGAATGAACAAATTGGAGTGATTCACTGTAGATAGCAAAGAAGGACAGCTTGCAGGGAGGAGGAAGGCTGCGAGCAAAATCGGATGTCATAGGTGATGTGTACAAAGGAGATAATGTATAGGTTAGGTTATGAGAGAACTGAAGAGCGGAAGAGACTCTTTGTCCACCCAAGACAATGGTAAATGTGGGGTGAAATAGGAGACAAGTACCACAAAAACCAAGTCTATGAAGCAATTTGAGCCCTTCAGTAGACAAACATTGCAGTGATAATCATTCCTATGTGGTGACTGAGACAGTCTGTGCATGGTGAAACAAGAAAGATGTCAAAGTGTCTGAGGGTACTTTCAGCATCAACAAAGTTGTGTATAAAACATTGAGCTCCAGGAAGTCATGCAGAAAGCACAAGAATGCCCAGGTTGTACATATATGTGAGTGTGATGTGGTTTGAGTGAGCTCTGTCCAGTACAAGCCATGTTTTATGTGCGATGTGTCGCAAGTTGGTCCAATGTGGATTGTACACTCGCCGTAAACTGAAGTCTGCAACCAAGACAGGATAGGCAATCGCAGACTGCATTGATTTCCCCGATGTGACTTGCCTTCTTGCCTACTTGTTGCAACAACATCACTTGGTGGGATCCAGGTAAGAGTAGGTGCCAAAGACACGAGGCAGGGGCCATGTGAACAATAAGGAAATGTGTTTATGGAGCAACTGTGTGCACCATGAGCAAATTGAAATGCTCTTTTCCTCCATATTTTGACACAGATGATTGTGTGCCATTGGTGATGTTGTTGATGAATACCAGTGTGTGGCAGCTCTAAGAAGAGTTGAGCAATGGTGACCATTCAGTAAGACCAAACAATGGTACTTGACATCAGTTGCTCTGGTGTTGTACATGCAATCTCTTTCCACCCTGACGGGATGCATGTTTCAGGTGGAGGTGGGGATGGGATTCAATGGTGGCAACTGGCAGATGGTCAAGAGGTCAGAAGGCAAGCAGGAATGGTAGTGTTTGCCATTTCTGTGTCAAGCGATTACAAGTGGATTGTATGTGGGACCAACAAGGGAGCAATTGTGTGGGACAAAGAGATGAAAGAAAAGGTTGCCAATGTGGATGGCACAAACTGGGTGTGCACAGTCGAGATGTCCCCTGATTCAACCAGGTTTGCGACTGGGACTAGACAAAGGGAAGTGAATATTTGGGACACCACAAGTGGACAGAGACTTGTTGGACTGCTCAAACACACCCATTGGGTCACCAGAATCAAATTCTCCCCAGATGGCAAGCAAATTGCCACCACCTGCCTTGGTGGCCTGATCGGTATTTTCAACAGTTGCAATGGTGACCAGCTTATCACTATCAAGACAATGATACCCAGTCGGGGCGCAGTCACTCCACTTGCATGGTCAACCAACAGCCAGCAAATTTTTTCCACATCCCACAACAACAAAATCAAGTCTTTCAATGTCTTCACTGGGTTCCAGCTTGCAGAAACATCAAGGCTCGATGATGACAACAATGGCATCCCCTCTATTGCCCTAGCCCCCAACAGCAAATTCATTGCTACCTTCACACAGAATTCAATCTTCTTCCTGGACATGTTGATGCTAACTCAGATTGGCCCTGTCATCAAGGACAGTGGAGAGTTACAGTCCATGGCTATCTCTCCAGACAGCAGCTGTGTTGCGACTGGGCAATGGGGTGACGAGACAATTGGCATCCGTGATCTCAGCAAGATCCTCCCCGAGTCATATGGTCCTTTCCGTGTGAGTCCCAACCTACTGAGTTTGTTTTACCATCACCAAAAGAACTGTGCTAACACCAATGTGCATGTACAATAGGAAGATCCTGGACAAGATGGCGATGATCCCCTCAAGGTATCAGTTTCTTCACTTCCCCTTTGAAGCAAGTTCTCACAATGGCATAGATCGAGGTCCTGTTGAGCATGCCCAGTCCTCGGTTCGACTTTGACAAGGTGGGGGTTTACTTCATTCTTATCTTGCTTCCGTGTTGACCCCACTGCAGCCTGGCAAAACACACTTTTCAAATGTCCCACCAGTGACCTCCCCTCCAGAGGAATGTGCAGGGCAAAATCTTGACGTTGCACAGCCATCGCATGGCTATTCAACATTGAAAAAGTGGCTACAAAGAAAGGACAGGAAGGACCCCACTTCACATAAGCCTGATCAACCTTCCAAAGGCTTGCACAAACCTGCTGATAATCAGTCTCCTTCCCACTCACAACCAAGAGTGGATGACACAAACAAGCGACCCTCATGGATGGCTACTGGTTAACATAAGCAAGTGAGTACTCTTCCTTGATATACAATCTGATGCAGTATGTCTACCACATCACATTAGTGAATGGTGGCAAAATATGCCAGAAGTAAAAAGGTTTGTTGTGTTTGGGTTTGTAAGCAACAACTCATTTTGGACATTACAGCATAAATTGGCCCCCAAGGCCACCGTTCCCAACACTCCCAACAAAGTGTCTCATAGTGTACAAGGTCCTGCAGATGCACAGGAAGCTGGCCCCATACGTCTTTTCCCCCTGGTGATAGTGGACTTTGTCATGACAGTTCATGTCCTATTAGGCACAACAGAAGAACAACCTATCTCAATCCTCAGTCATGGGGGTCCATATAGTGGTGTGCGCGATTTGTTTTGGCTTTTTTTGTTAGACTCACAGAGAACCAGCATCAGCAAGGGTCAGGCGATGCTACCCTCTCAATCCGGATACCTACAATTTTGATCAGACTACCCACATGGATGTTATGTGCTTGCTCAGATATGCATGACAGGATGCACTGATCCAGGTGATAATCGAGCTCACCACGATATCCACTCAATGATTGTTGATGTAGTCTACACCCACACAGAGATTCCAATTGGAGGACAGTGTCTGATTGACGAGATAATGCAAGTGTACAGAACAAGACTCTAGTAAGACAAGGATATGCATCTACTAGTGTAGTCAGATGTCCATGTAACCCACCCAATTTTTGGCAAGGACGTTAGCATCTTGATGTTCAGTTTCTGGTACAGAAATTAGACTCTGGTGACAGGGCATGGGTTTACATGCACCCGACCATATGAGAAGTGGTCCCATTGTCATGCCAAATCGGTTCCAAAATGGAACTATATGTCTTGGGAGAAGGTTACATGACACACCTACTTGGCAAGGGTGGCTTAAGGATGCATAGTCGCAACACCACACAATGCATGAACAGACAGAAGACAATGTAAGCAATGAACCATGTATTACCAGTATATTATGAGAGCATGAGCGTGTGCTCACAATAATACGTACAAGGGATGTAAGACTATCCAGCCTTTGCTAAGCTTAAAGCTGTTGATACATGGCTATGTTCACATTGTCTTCTCGTGCTGTGGAATGCTTCTCCTTGAATTGTTTCTGAGAAGCATACAGCCATATCATGCCATTGCAAGCATCCACAACAAAGCTCAGTGAGAGAAAGAAACTCACAACTGGTCTTTGAAACTATCCTCACCCCCAAGCAATGTTGATTCACCCACTTCATACCCATCACCCTCTCTTGCCTGAAACATGTGATCATTCTCTCTTTGTTCACTTTTTTCTCCAAGATCCCATCCTGTCCCATTTCTTTTGGTCATACCATAGCTTCTGGACATTCTTTTGCCTCTGAACAATCTCATCTCCGTTTGAGGCCACGTTCATAACCTTGCTGTTCTGATGCAGCTTCTCTCATGAGGAAGAGGTTCAACGCAGATAGAAGGGCAAGCATGCCACTGGTGGTCTGGTGAGCATGTCCACCGGCACTCCCGAACAGTGATAAGTTGATCTCCTCGTGTGTGGCACGCAGTGCATTGGCATGTGCATATGTGCTCAAGACTGGGTTTTGAGAGGGCGACCCTAGTAAACAATCTGAGTGATGGTGGAGCCACCCATCACTGCTGCATCAGGATACCAGCCTTCTGATGTGATGCAACACATAAAGCAACATAAAGCACAAGGGGAGTTGATCTTGTCAGACACAGTGTAGAGTCTCTCTTTGGATTTTATTCCATGCCCAAACAAACCTGGAAAGTGACTGTGAAGGTTTTTAACGGGAAGGTCATTATTACATGTCAACTGTGCAGTGGTGAAATGGGTTGATCTCTGCATCCACATCTTTGCAGTCTTGCTCGAGCATTCTTCAAAGTACTGTTGTTGTTTTTTTTAAAAAAAAAAACAAGAGGGGAAGCTCAATGTGTTTGATGAGGTAGATGTGTATGTGTGACAGCCCTTTCCATTTTCGTTGTTGGACCATACTCAGAATTCTGTGTTTTTAAAAGAGAAAGTAAAGTTTTCATGGAAACAGAGCAACTGTTTTCTGATCTCAAAGCTGTACATCTAGTTTGGAGAGGCTAGGGATCATGCTTGCATGATGTAGGGCAGCCTTGTGAGTGCATGTTGTTTGGCTGTGTTATTTCTACAAGGCTTTGCCCAAATATGGGAGGACACTTCTTTAAATTGCAACATTCTGAGAATTTACTTTCCATGAATGAAGTGATGCATAGGAGAGATCAGACATCAGTGGGCTCATACCAGCTCATCCTCATCAGATCCTGCTGTAGTGCCACTATATGTAGGAACCTTCAAGGATATACAGTATTGGGAAACTCCTTAGTGTCATGTTCCTTGGAAGCAGAAGTGCACATTGCAACAGTCCCCATTCATTGGTCTCTCAATATCTATCCATAAGGTATACACAAGTGTGTCACTGCAGAGTCAAATATACTATATAGATATTGGGTTCCTCAGGTCAACTCACTGAAGAAGCACTCACATTGACTATTGGATGTTGTGTTCTTGAGTTCACAAAGGGCCCAGATGACAATGTATCCATCTGTCTCTCTGAAACCAAACCCCTTCCTCCTTGTGGGGTCCACTCAATAACTCTGCAACAAAGTGATGTTCTCAATGCCTTGTTGCCTTGTGACTTCCAAGACTGTCTGCCTTCCCTCACATCAACACATCTTGAGACAGTTGGTGAACAATGTCTTGTCCTTGGTTTACCAATTGTGCTTGCACAGTGGATGTTTTTCCCATCACCCCTCAGCCATGTTCATTCATGTTCGCAGTGCCTGGCTAGATTGAAATAAACTCATGCTTCAAGGGATTCTGCCTGGTCAAGGAAACTGAGATGGTGGTCTGCCTGATGGGATATGTACATCTTCTCCAGTGTGTTTAATTGACTTTTCTAGGCTTCGTCTTGAGTTGACCTCAACAACTGCAATGGTTAACAGCCTAAATAGGTTGTTTCTCGTGCTGGTAGACCATGGTGATGGCTTATGCAGGCTCTTCATTGTACCTATGATGATTAAAGTGAAAAAAAAACAAGGGTGAGTCCAAAAACAATGCTAAACATGCACCAGAGTCATGGTGCAAGCTGAATAAAAGAGTCACAAAATAAGAGACAGGAAAGAATCACCACGATCCTTGTGTGGGCTGGTGACCATCATCTGGGTAAATGTATTAAGGACATTGTGATCAATAGCATTGGCTGTTTTGCTTCCAAGGTTGCCCTCTAGTTGTCATTCCCTCTCATTGGTGGTATTGTTTTACTTGCTTCACCATAACCATCTTATCTGCATGCTTCTATTCTTGGAAACCTGGATACTTCCCTTGAGAGACTGACAAGCAATGGCTACAACATGCAATACTCTGATGAGACTGAGGCCTGGTCCAATAATGTCTACCGCCTTGCACCAAGTCAATATCTACTCAATATTATAATGGATGGTGGTCTATGTGCTGGTGAGAAAAATAAGTGTTCAATACTCCCCTCTAGATCCTGTTTTACTCCCATTGGAACAGGCCTGAAAGGCAAACCCCCACTCATTGGCAGCCTATAGTTCAGTCAATGTTCTGAACAAGTGTAGAACTGCTGAGAACTTCTTGGAAGAGATTACCTGTGGATTCACCTGGTTACCATTTCTCAAGTGGCACACCATTGGTTGCTGAATCATTGATGCATGAATCTTCAATCCACTCATCATTTGTACATATGCCATGCCCTTCCCTGCTTCATGGTGTTGTTCTCCAACCTCCTCCCAGGTTTGAACTATTTGACTCCCCTTCATTCACACCATCCATGTCATGACTGCATACTCTGAATCTGAAGGTCTACAGATGACAATCAATTCACTTGCCACCATGGATTATCCAGACAGCCATACACTCAAGGAAAGGCACATTCTTCAAGGGTTTGCTCATTCCCCAAAGAAAAAAAATTCTGAGGAAGAAGTCTATGACCCATGGATGACCTACCCTATATCCATATACTTTGCTTCCCAGATTGATTCTGGAAGGAGAACCATTGTGGCACTTGAGAGATGGTATTCCCTTGGAAGGCTAGAACACAGCCAGTCTCTTGAACTGCAGTGTGAGTATTTGAGGTCATGTCCAGAGGCTTGGTATTCTGATGCAGCTTCTCTCACAGGGGCAGGTCTGACACGGATGTGAAGATGAGCATGCTAGCAGTAAGGTGAGCATACACACTGGTAATACCAAGGCATGATACATTTCCAAATCAACCTCTTTATTTGTGGCATGCAATATGTTGGCATGTGTGCTCAATCCCTTTCCAGAAAACAACTACTAATAAGCAGTCTGGATGACACAGGAGCTAGCAGTCACTACTGCATCATGGTACAAGCCCTCTGTTGTGATCCAATGTGTCAAGGAATGTAGATATGACATTTGCAAGGGTTTCTCATTGTTCCACACCTGAACAAACTTTCTAAAGTAACTGTGAATGTTTTCAACAGGGACCAGTACCATGCACCACTGGCATCATAATAGAACAGGTAGATCTGTGTATCCATACCTCCACAGTCTATCATTCAAGAGTCCATCAAAGTACTGCTGTTTTAAAAGAAAGAGGAAAGCTCAATGTGTCTGATTTGACAGAGGCATACCTTCAATAGACACTGTCACTTTCATCATTGAGCCACATTCTTAATTTGGTGTCTTTCCAAGAGAATATAGATTGTGCTTCATAGGAACAGAATGGCTGTCTTCTGATCTTGAAGTTTTAGAACTGGTTTGGTCAATGAGGAGACTAGAAGTTGTTTGGTTGTGTCATTTCTACAAGGCTTTGCCCAAATATGGGAAGACACTTCTTCAAAATATTGCAACACTTGCCATCAGAATTTACTTTTCATGAATGAGGTGACATACAGGAGAGATCAGACTCATCAGCAAGCTTGTGCCAGCTCACCTTTATCTGATTCTGCTGTAGCACCACTATGGGCAGGAACCCTCAGGAATGCATTGAGAAGCCCTTCAGTATAATGCCCCTTGGCAGCAGAGGTGCACATTACAAGAGTGGTCCCCATCCTTCATTCTCTTGACATCTATCCATGAAGTATGTGCAAATGTGTCACTACAGAGTCAAAATATCATACAGATATCTGGTTCATCAGGATAACTCACCACAGAAGCACTCATCATTGGGTATCACATTCTCAAGTACACAAAGGACACAGATGACAATGTACCTCTCTGTCTCTCCAAAACCAAATGCCTTCATTGTCATGGTGTCCACTCAATAACCTGGCAACAAACCGACTTTTTCGATGTTTTTTTTGCCTTGTAACTTCCAAGACTGTTTGTGACCTCCAACCACATCAATGCATCTCAAGACAGATGGTAAACAGTGGCTCATCAACATCCTTGGCCTATTGAATGCACTTTTGCAGTGTATGTCTATCCTGTCAATGGTCATTCCTTGTAGACATGTTCATCTGTGTCGCAGTGCCTGGCTAGATTGAAATAAGCCTGTATTTTGAGGGATTGCTCCCCTTGGTCAAGGAAATCAAGAAGGCAGTATGTCTGACAAGGTATGTACATGGATTTGACTGACTTTTCTAGGCTTTATCCTTGATGATGGGAATGGTTTACTGCCTACATAGGTCATTTTTTGTGATGGTAGACCTTTATTGCACCTATGGTGATCAAGGCAAACAAGCCAGAGTGAGTTCAAAAACAATGCTAAAAACTCACCAGGATCATGGTGCAAGTTGAAAAGCAAGAATAAGAAACAGGAAAGTATCACCACCATGCTCATGCACACTTGTGGCCATTATCAGGTCAATATGTTAAGGGGATACATGTTGCTTCTGAGATCATCCTCTACTCTTTCCTTACATTCACTGATAGTGCTGGCTTTATTCACTTCACTACAATCATCTTGTCCACACTGTTCTACCCTTGAAAACTCAGAAGATTCTCTCTGGAGACTGACAAGTGATTGGTGTAACCTGTGATGCTCTGATGGAATCAGGGCCTTTGCCCATCAGCAGCACATGGCTTAGTTGATGTTGCAAACAAGCATTGAACTGCATACTTGACACTCAGAACTTCTGAAAAGATATCACCTCCTGATTTGCCTGGTCTGTTTCTTGAGTAGCATGGCATCAGTCACTGAATCATTGTGGATTTTCAACCTGCTGGTCATCCATACATATGTCATGCCCCTTCCTGCTTCACAGCATCATTCCCAAACCTCCTCCTTACTTCAAACCAGTTGGCTTCCCCCTCATTCATACCATCAGTGTTGTGACTGCATACTTCAAGTGTCTTGAAGGTCTGCAGGTGACAGTTGATTCACTCATGACCATGTATTATCCTGACAGCCACAAACCAAGGAAAGACACATTCTTCAATGGTTTACTCACTTCCCAATGGAAAAAGAATCCAAGGAAGAACTCCATGACCCATGAATGACCTACCATACATCCATATACTCTACTTTCCCAGATTGATTCTGCAAGAAGAACCATCATGGGACTTGAAATCCTCTGAAACACAGCCAGCCTCTTGAACTATGGCATGAGCACAATCAAATAGCTTGTGTTTGACTGAGGGCAGTCAGCACCAGTGCCATTATTGGCAGTAATCCTCAGGAATGCATTGAGACACAGCTCATCACAGTCCTTCAGTAGCAGAGGTGTGCATTACAAGTATGGTCCCCATTCCTTGGTATCTCAATATTTATCCATAAGGTGTGCATAACTGTGTCGCTACAGAGTCAAGTGTACTATATAGATACCAGATCCCTCAGGATAACTCACCATAGAAGCACTTGCATTGACCATCATGTGTTGCATTCTCGAGTACAGAAAAATAAAGGGCCCATACAACACATACAACAGTGTATCTGTCCACCTCTCCAAACCCAAGCGCCTTCATGGCATCTGCTTGACAACTCAGCAACAACAACTTTCTTGAGGTCTTTTTGCCTCGTAGCTTCCAAGATCATTTGCCACCTCTCTCCATGTCATCTCAAGATAATTGGCAAACAGCAGCTCATCCCTGGTTTACCAACTGTGCTTGCATGGTGTGTCTTTCCCATCATCCCTCATAGTCATGTTCATCACCACTTGCAGTGCCTGGTTAGATCAAAACAAACCTTATTTTGAGGAATTCCTCTGGTTGGTCAAGGAAAGCAAGACAATGGTCTGCCTGACATGGTATGGTATGTACATCTTCTCCTGTGGATTTGACTGACTTTTCTAGGCTTCACCATGAGTCAACCTTAATGACAGAGATGACCTATGGCCTAAATAGGTCATTTCTCATGTTGGTAGATCATGGTGACAGTTCATTCAGGCTCTTCATGGCACCTATGATGGTTGAAGCAAAAAAAACAAGAGTGAGTCCCAAAACAATATTAAAAACACACCAAGATCATGGTGCAAGCCAAAAAATAATAGACAACAATCCATTTGGGCTTGTCCTTGTTCATATTTTCTACCTCTCAAAGTGATTTGTTGTTGGATTAAGTTGATAAATACACTGGGTTTACCAGCAGCCATTAGTTTGATGCTCTATGACATCATCATCTCTGTTATTTCCAAATGGCCCTGATACTACCATACTGCTCTCTGGATTGGATTTGTCCTTAGTATTTCTGGTCTTCTAATCATTGTCATGTCATACAAGATTACTTACCTCGGATGGATGTTTGTTCATCTCCTCTCTCTCCCAGTATGCAATGACCTTCTTCCTATGCATTCTGGCACTTCAACTCCTCCTGGTGTCAAACACAACAAGATGTTAGTGACAAGAGTGGTCATTACTGTGACAAGGGTGAATCAGATTGCTCCCATATCATCATCAAGTGATGGGCTGATTTTAAGTGAGGATATTGCTGGAAGAGTGGTTTGTAGTCATGTGACTCAATCCGTTACACACACTACCCACATTGCAGCATCCAACATTGTATATGTTTTGTGCTCAACAAGGCTTGATTTTGTGAGCCTTGAGCTCTTGACAGCCTGGAAGGTTCCCCCCAGTAAGCACAAGTGACTGTCAGATAGTCATATGGGGTTGTGAGGTCACCATTTGGATGACCTGTCCCATTCCTGTCAAGTTGGCAGAACCTTGGACATCAGTAGCATGTGTGTTTGGGTCAATGCATCAACACCATAGTATGAGCTAGTAGCACTGATTATAGCATAGTCAAGGCACCCAGGAGGGAGGCTGTTACTCTGGGACATGTGGAGGGGAGGAGAAACTGGGGCCCAGACCATAGGTCACTAGGAAGTTCTCCAATACAAATGCCACTGTAATGGCATTCATATTGCTTGCTGTGACACAAAATGGTGATTGATCAAGTGACCAATGTGGTGACAACCAGAACCTTGGTGTGTATGAGAAGGGCAAATTATTCTAGTGTCAATAAAGCAGCATGTGAGTGTGATCTTCCAAGTTCTGGAAATAAATGTGGAAAGCCACAAGAACACCCATGCTGTGCATATGTGTGAGTATGATGTGGTTCAAGTGGGTGCACAGTTGTACATTCATTTCCCATTTTGTGGATAAATTTGTCTAAAGTTTGGGCATGCTCTTTTCAAGAATGTACTGTATTTGTGTGTGGAAGGTTAGGCAACAGCTGTGTGAACAATAAGGAAATGTGTTTATGGAGAAACTGTGTGCACCACGAGCAAACCAGAACCCCTTGTTCCTTGACATTTCAACGCAGACAATCATGTGCCATTAGTGATGTCATCAATGAATACTGGTGCATGGCAGCTCTGAGGAGGGTTGAGCAATGCTGACTGTTCAGTAAGACCAAACAATAGTACTTGGTGACATTGGTCACCTTGGCTGTGTATATGCAGTCTCTTTCCACCCCAACAGAATACATGTTTTGGGTGGGAGTGACAATGGAATGAGATGGTGGTGACTTACAGACAGTCAAGAGGTCAGAAGGCAACTGGGCATGAAGGTGTATGCCATCTCTGTGTTGAGTAACCCCAGATGGATAGTATGTGGGACCAGGAAGGGGGCAATTGTGTGAGATGAAGAGATGTAAGAAAAGGTGGTCAACATGCATAGCACAAATTATGTGACTGCAGTCAATGTGTCTCCTGGTTTGACCAGATTTGCAACTGGGACCTATGCAAAGGAAGCAAATATTTGGGACATCACAAGTGGAGAGAGACTCATCAGCCTGCTCAAACACAACAATTTTGTCACCAGAATCAAATTCTTGCCAAATGGTGAGAGGATTGCCACTGAATACCCTCTTGGCTCCATGCAGATTTTCAACAGTTACACTGGTGACCAGCTCATCACTATCAAGACTACCATACCTGGTTGGGATACAGTCACTCCACTTGTGTGGTCAACTGATGGCCAGCAAATTTTTTCCACATCCTGCAACAATAAAATCAAGTCTTTCAATATCTCCACTGGGTCTCAGCTTGCAGAAACATCAAGGCTCAATGATGACAACAACAGCATCCCCTCTATTGAAATGATCAAAGCAACTAATGCTTCAAGTAACACCAAACTGATCGATGTAAAGTCGAAAAGAAGGAAGGAAAGCGAAGTGAGCCCTAGGGTCTCCTGAGTCCTGCTTTGAATGAGATATCCAAAGAGACTAGACTGGGGATTCCAGCCGTAGTCCTCTGGGTTTATATATTCATACTATGTTTGTACATGTGGTGTTTAGAT